>VUQS01076416.1:0-24193 GCA_015108495.1 Heterochromis multidens
AAAAAATTTATTTATTTTTTTTTAAAAAAAAAAAATTAAAACAATTTTTTTTTTTTTTTTTTTTTTTTTTAGACAGATCTAGTTTGTAGCGGATTTATATTTGGCCATTTTGTCTTTTGGTGGACGGGCATGTGGGGTGCCGAGCTGCAGTATCTCTAAAGCAGACTGTCTGTGCACAAGTGACTGCTTGTGGGCAATTTAAGTTCAATTCAATTCAATTTTATTTATATAGCGCCAAATCACAACAAAAGTCGCCTCAAGGCGCTTTATATTGTAAGGTAAAGACCCTACAATAATCCAGAGAAACCCCAACAATCAAACGACCCCCTATGAGCAAGCACTTGGCAACAGTGGGAAGGAAAAACTCCCTTTTAACAGGAAGAAACCTCCGGCGGAACCAGGCTCAGGGAGGGGCAGCCATCCGCTGCGACCGGTTGGGGGTGAAGGGAGAAAGACAGCTGCGAGCAAAGAATAAAAGCATATATAGAGTCATCACCCTCAAGTCTCACTTATGGAGACATCAGGACTGAAAGTAAAACTTTCAAGATATTGGACAGTTTTTCTGCAGCCAGTTTCAGGCTTTACTTGTGCCATGGACCACATAAAAGACAAACCTATAACAGGAGCTTGTGGGACTGAATTCATTCTTTTCAGAATGTAATAATTCACTACAGCCACATTTTGGTTGTGATGGTGGGAAACAGAACCACAACACGAGTCTGTGGACTGTGGCTGCTATTAGTGTTGGAAGAGTTGGAAAAGTCTTGCATATAGAATCTTAAATTACACAATGGAAATCATGTAATCACAAGTGATCTCCTCCTCCAGATGCAGCTGTTCAAACCTGCTTTGTTTTGCTTCAGTCTTCCATGAAAGCAGCACGGCCAGGTTACGTTTCTGTTCAGCTGAAAGCAGATACACTCTGACACAGGGAGACTTTCAGTTACGACCGCACTAAACGTGTCTGTTTTAATATTAACACAAAAGTCAGGTGTTAAAGGGGAAGTCTGGCTAAATGCAGCACAGGCATGAGTTGTTCCCTTTCTATAGTATCACATGATAAAAGATGCAGCTGCCAATCTGAAATGTTTCAAGGTTTTGTTGTGTGATGAATAAATGCACAACACAGAATTCCCCCTTATGACCAACCAGAGTTAAGCTCCAGACATTTTGCTAATCACTGTGAATGTTATATTCAAAATATCTATTATTGAAAAATACAAAGGATAGAAGTAATGCGCCCTTAATATACTAGAGCTCAAAATTTAAAGATATTCAGGAAAAAACAGCAGATTTTTGCAAATGAGCTTACCTTAAAAAATACCTAAATTCATTTAATCTAATAATCATTTCAGTTGTAATAAATATGAGCCTTGAAAACTGAAATCCTCGATATCTTTAAACCACACTAGTCTACACACAGACGAGAGTCGCTGCTTTCATTAGCATGCTGCCAACGCCTTTGGAGTTCATTTGCCTGTATAGGAAAAAGTACATTTGGAGCTTAGAGGTAAATTTCTGAACTTTGACCTTAAAATTTAGTTCAAGAACTGCGAAGTTACAAAAGATCCTCCCTCAAGTCCCATATCTTTGTCTTATCACTCAGAGGCTGTTCTAGTCTGTCAGTCTCCAACTGCTGCTCTCTGTCTCTTAGTTTAATTAAATTCTGAAACTTATGAAGTCTGTAAATTTGCATTTCATGCATCCTCTCCTGAAGATAGATCTAGAGCAGGGAAAGTAAAGGCATATAAAATGTATATACTGAAGCATTCCACTAAAGTACAATAGTCTTCCCTTCAGTACTGTGTTACTGGTACCCTTGTAGCTGTGTTCATTTACAGGTTCAGAGTGAAAGTTTGTTGCTTTAATGGACACATTACTAGCAAGTTGTACGTTTTTATAGATTTGCTGTCCTTGAGTTCTTTTTCACCTCTGTCAGATTTTCTTTGTGCTCTTGGTTTGGTCTTTGTTCAGTCTCCTAGGAACAGTAGAACCAATCCTGAATTTCCACCATTTACACACAGTTTGTCTTATTGTGGATTAATGAACACCAAGGCCTTAAAAAAGATATTTAGGCTGGAAAGACTCTATAATGTTCCCCGTTAACACAAGAGCAGATTGTCAGTTTGTGTATCTTATTTTAAGGGAAGTGCACCTTTTGTACTTCCTATCTCATCACTGTAACTGAAACATTACTTCAAAGCAGTCGTTGGAGAAATCGTTAGCGCGCAGTTTCATTTAACATTTCTCTATAATTTAGGATTAGGTGAATTCCTGGTAATTGCAAAAGTTTCACAACTGTTTTCTTGTAATGTGTTTTCATAAGTTTTTGTTAATAACCCCCCAAACTTTCAGTAAAATCTCCCCATCTATTGTGCATTTTACTTGACTGCTGCAGTTACTAGTTGAATCTCAGATCCAGAGTTTGCTTATAAGACACAATGAGCAGATTCACATTCAGTCAAGTCTTTCCCAAAGCAGTTATCTGGTTCCCACATGAACATTGAAACAGATTTTGCTTGCTGTAATTGTTTCTCTGGGGCATACTGGCTATGAAATCCAGTCTGTATTTGGTGCAGTACATTCCACAGTTTATCTTTAGATAGCATGGGGCTTTATTAGTGGTTAATTGCCAGAATTAAAGGCAGTATTCTACAAAGTTTCCTCTTTTTATCATGATCCCCATACTGCAACTCACAACAGGGGGATGGTTAAGAATTATAGAGGAAATTAAATGCAGATACCCCACTCAACTCATTACTTTCACAAAGAAATGATTGTGCATTTAGTCTCCCATCACTTAAACTGTCAATGTAGGTGATGGGGATATATTATGGTTTTTTCTATAGTACATGTTTTTATAAATATAAACATTTTATTTAATACTGCCAGAATCCAAATACTATGCAAAATGAGCATACACACATCAAATAAAGGTTGATATTTACTCTATTACTGATGTTCCTTAAACAGCACTGAAAATAACTGATGGTATCTTTTTGGAGGAGTTTTAAACAATGTCTTTCTTGTAACTTTAAAATTATAACTGAGTGGATCACAAACCAGAAGTTGTTTCTGGATCAGTTAAATTCCAGCTCTTATAATTAAAGCTGTTTTGTTTTTTTTTGTTTTTTTCTGGAATCTTCTAACTGAATTATCAGCCGCAGCCTTGCCGTGTGTTGCCTCAGCAGGGTGTTAATCCATTTTGCAACGTTCACTCATCCAACATCACAGCCCCCTTTATCTCCCTTTCCTTTGCCAGGTTGCCATGGTGATGATGTGGGTACTGGTCTTTTCTGGGTTAGTCTGTTTTTCCCCCTGATCTAATCTGTCTGTCCTGACCTCTCCTCCTCCTCCTCCTCCACAGGCCCTACTTTGAGATGAAGGCGAAATACTATCTGCAGCTGGAGGTATGTGACCAGTGTGGGGCTTTTACTTACTTCAAACCACTAACCTTCTCTGAAGGTTGAGGATGCTCTTCTGGTTTATCGTTTCTTTAGACACTGTCAGACCTTGATAAAGGGTTAAACAGCTCAACCAGAAACTGCAGTGACTTTTTTTTTCTATTGCCTGCACATACTGTAGATAAAGCTGTGCTTGAGGCTTTAATCACATTGAAGCTGTTTTTCTCAGACTTGATTACAAATTGCAGCTGTTAGCATTGTTAGAGACAAAGAGCATCATGACCAATAAAAAGTTGTATGCGATCTAATTAGCATGAGACGAAATCAACATTACTGATGTTGTGTCTTCTGTGGAACAGGAGAAAGTCTTTGCATTTAAATATATCAAAGTTTCACAAGGTGGTCCTGAAAAGTTTGTATCTTGCTCCTTTGGAGAGGACAGCAGCTGTAGTCAGCTTCAATTGTCAGAAGTCAAAATGAATTCCAGTAGAGTCCCAGAGACAGAAAAATGGAGCTGAATACAGAGCTTCCACCTCTGAGCATCAATAATCTGAATCATCAGACCTTCAACACAGAGAAACAACACAGCGGACTACAAAGACTCACCAAATTGTTTGCTTTATATAGATTAATACCTCATTATTTTTCCTCCAGAACCTGAAGAAGACTGTGGATGAGAGGCAGGCCAAGCTGTCACAGGCAAAAGGCGAGTACAAGACAGCCCTCAAGAACCTGGAGATGATCTCTGATGAGATCCATGAGCGACGGCGTAACTCTGCCATGGGTCCCCGGGAACGCGGCGTTGGCGCTGAGGGGAACGGCATTTCTGGGGACGACATCTCCAACTTTAAGATGGAGTCGGATGGAATGTCCAGTGAGTACAAAACAATTTTCCTCGTCCTTCACTTCACCTCATCTGTCTGTCAAACATGCTGGTTTCGTGGCCTGCAAATGCTGACATGTTTGTCTCTGCACACTTCAGCACGACTCAAATGATTTTCTGGACGATTCAGATGATTCAAAAGGCTAATTAGTAAAGGTTAAACATTTCCATGTTTTTGCTTTGTCGATCTGTGCAGCAGCAGCTGCTCACTTGGTAGCTCTCTAAATGTCATGGGTTGCTGTAATGAGATTTTGTTGCAGTCCTGTTGCCATTTAGTGGCATTTAGTGTTAAACAAAGACTGTTGAGAAACTTTGAAAACATCACAGAGAGCAGAAAATCATTTTTGAAGAGGAAATCACACCCTGGTCTTGTATGTTAGTAGCCATGCTCTGTAAGAAGAAATCTATGAACGCTCAATTTTGCGATGGCGATATGGCTTTTGATAAATAAATATACAGTTCCTATGTCTTTCTGCTTTTATGACAGGATTGAAATATATTATTTAGAACAAACGTCTTTAACACTGTTGCTTAGATGCATTCTTGCATTTGAGGATTATAACCCTAAAATATTAAATCACAGATTCATGTCTATCCCAGCTCTTGCTCTAAAGGGCCGTCCACACAGAGGGGAGACCAGCAGTGATTTAGTGACCAGAGACCACAGAATGTCAATAAATTTAGTGACTTGTAGGTGTCCAGTTAAACTTTTCTTAACTATGAGACGAGCAATTGGAGCAAAGGATGCTGTTGATTGACTTATGAGGGGTTGGCAAATACATCAGAGGGTTACCTACGCAACTGAATTAGAGCGTTACCAGTTGTGTAGGGTTATTTATGCAACTGGTAACCCTGTAATTCCCAGGGGAATGTCCACGAGAGACCAACTGTTAGCTCTAAAGCAATGCACAAGCAAATCCCTTCATATGTAGACAGGGCTAAAAAGTCATTCTAACCCTCAAACAGCCCTACTGCAAAAAAGTCTAGCACAGTGGCTTAGAGCGCAGTGTATTAGAAAAAGAAAAGAAGAAGAAAATTTTACCAACTTGGCAAAACCTTCCTGCAAATACCAAAAACCCAAACAGCCTCGCTCTCATTACTTTCTATTTTAGGTGTCTGCAGGATGGCCTACAGGCCTCACAGGTTTTCAGTAGTTTCTACAAAAGGCAGAATCTATTTTTGAGCTCCAAAAATGGTCAATCAGCAGGAAATTAATTCTGGCATGTCATTGTCTGCTGGGTTCTTCAGTCTTTGGCAGTTATAAACTGAATGAAGGAAAACCTGAGAGCTAGGTCAGGCAGGCAGCTCAGGCTTCACTGACTCATGTACTAAACACAGCCTCTCAATGTGGAGGTTTATTTAAGCTGTGAAATCTGTGATATGTCCGTGCCGCAGCCTGATATTTCAACTCTTCCACCACCCCAGCATCCATCTGTACACTCTAGGGGGATATATACTCATCACTCTCCAGTTTTATGCGTTACATATTTTGGGGAAGTGATAAGTTCGCAGCCTAGATGCCAGACTCTAAACTACTAATGAAAAACTGATGGACAGAATATGAACTGTAAGTCTACCTGTAAGTTTACAGTTACCTTAAATTGTGTTACCATAGTAACAGCAGTTCAGTCCAAGCACACACTGACGTGTGGCTGAAAATAAAGTATACTGATGTTGCGTTCATGTCTTTTGATTTATGTCAGGAAAATGTAACACTTTGTGTAAATGAGATGTGACAGTTGCGAGTTCTCTCAAGTCTGTTTCCCACTTTTCTTCTCCACCTTTTCCTTTGTCCTTCCTGTTCATAATTCCTCCATACATCTTTCTACCCTATGTCCCCCATCCCTTTCTCCTTTACTCTTAACTTTCCTCCATCTTATAACCTTCTCTTCCCTATTTTCATCTCTCTCTCCTTCTTTCCTCCCTTCTGTCCTCCTCCTTCTGCCCCTTCATTCCTCCCTCTCATTTTGTTTTTCCTCATTCTGCCTCTGTGCTTTTGCCTCTCCATCTTCTTTTCCCATCTTCCCCCTCCCTCTGCTACAGTGGCGTCAGTGTGTTTTGATGACGACCCGTGTGGTGGAGGCAGTATCATGTCTGAAGAAGACTCCGAGACTCATTCCACCTGCAGCCTGGGTTCATCTCCCAGCAGCCCCCAAGAGGAGCTGGCGGCCTGCCCCTTTGCCAGCTCCTCCTCTTCTTCCTGCTGCATGTCCTCCTCCTCTGCCTCTCCATCACCCACTCCCTCCACCTCCTCCTCCACGTCCTCCCCGGCTCCTCTGTCCAGGCCCTGCAGTCTTGACCTTCCCAGCACCGTGTCGCTGTCTGACTTCGGCCTCATCTCGCCGGTGCTCGGGCCTCGCAGCGAGTGCAGCGGAGCTTCATCACCTGAATGCGACATAGAGAGAGGTGGGTGATGAGAAAGAAAATCCAGTTTAACTTAACTGAAGATGCAATTCTGTCTGAGTCAGCATTCAGGTATGGTTAAGGGCTCTCTGCCCTAGGCTCCGCACCCAAACATTAGCTCCTGGTGTGGGAATTTTATAATTGTTCAATGAAAAGAGAACTGGTAGAGCTCCTTTTTTCAGTTTTCCCAGTCCTCCAGCAGTCACAACAAAGTCTCTTGACTTAAAGTGCCTGCTACACACGCAAGTGTTTTTTGTAGGACTAAAGTTGTCCCTGCAGATCTTGATTCACCACTGTGCTTTAACCATGGTATCAACAGGAAACAAGTGAAAGCTAATTTCCGAATTATAGCGTGAGGAACTGGTACAAAGGGGTGCACAACAATGCTGATGTTCTCACCCGCTGGAATGCCAGTCGCCTTTCTTTAGTCCTAAATCTGCTCATTCTTACTTACTAGCTAGCTCTTCATCTTGATGTTTGCTATCAATCAACATTTCTGACTTTGTGCACACAGTTTTACACCATGGTAAACATGCCCCTGTCCCAACTATTTTCAGACCTGCAGTAAGCATCACATTTGAAATGAGCTCATTTTGTGCATAAAATTGTAAAATTTCTTAGTTTAAACATTTGTCATGTTATCTATGTTCTGTTGTGAATATAATATTGGCTCATGTGATTTGGAAGTCCTTTGGTTTTTATTTTGTTCAAATTTAAAGAATGTCCCAACTTTTCCAGAATTTGGGTTGTAATTTGATCTGTAAAAATCTAATCAAACCTGGTTTTGATTTTAGTTTTTATCATTTTATTAGTTACAGATGTTCAGACAGGTAAGGAGACAAAAGGAGACACTTGTGAAAGTCCCCAGCTCCTCAGGTTAAAGTTGTTGTTGAGAGAAGAGGGAGAGAGAGAGATGAGGATCAACAACAGTTGAAAAACCATATGCAAGGACATCAAACACCCTAAGGGATGGGGTACAGTTCCTTACAAGTTCAGGGTCATAGCACGGTCAGAGCTCCGGCTGGGACACAGCATAATTTTTATGTCTGTGTAAGAAAGAGTAGAGTAGTAGCACATCCCTGTGGCCATGTAGTCTTCTCTAAACACTAAATAAATGATCACCAGCGTGGTGGTTTGAATATAAATATATTTTCCTTATTTTGTGGCACACTAGCAAAAGGGCCCGAGGATTGAAATACAGAAATCATACTTTGACAGTTAATGCAAAGACACTTATGAAATTTCATAGCTTGGTGGTAACAATTTTTGTGACCACCTGAAGTAGACTGAAGGGTTCAGGGTTTCCTCTTAAATCAATATAATGTAGTGCACGTTTTTGTATAATATGAACATCTCATGCTGCTCTTGAAATCTGATTTTGTTTATTTTTAAGTCAAACATGCCTAGGTGTGAGCACAAATAGCTTCGCTGATGCTTGTTGAGCCATATCTCACATTTCATTTCCTGATGCATTTTTTTGGCTCTGCTTTTTTTCAGCAGCACCTTGCTTCACATTAACATAGCCAAACACTCACACCTACTGCAGAGCATTGCTGGTTGGTTGGTTATGGTTGGCTCCTCTGCAGCCCAGTAATTAAAACTGGGGTTCATTATTTTGGTTGTGCTGGATTAAATTAGTAAGGTATTAATGGAGTTAAAAAGTTAAAGATCTTATTTAAATGGTAATGTTTGAAAATAACCCCAAAATTAGCATGGAAATTCCATGTAATAGGGGAAGATGGCAAACCCTTTCTCTGAAACTGCACCAATTCCTGGCTGAGCACCTTTGACCACTTTCCAGCCAGTGTTATGATCAGCTTTGATTTGGTGTACACATATTGCTGATATTGTCTGTTTCTGGTGTTACACAATAGAGACTTTGCCATTTAGCTCATCACTCAAAAAAGGCAGTAAACAATCTCTGTCAAAGTTTGCTATGTAATGTAATTATAATGATATTATTAGCTTAGCTGTTTTTCATTCAAATTAATTTGTTCAGACAAATTGATATTGTGAACAGGTGACAGTCCTATCAACGATCATAAGGTGGTATGTCCAGGTTATGTAAAGTGCAAGCTGTTTAAATTAATAGATTCAGACATAGTGGGAGTACATTTACACTGACAAAAAAATGCCTGGTGTCATGGACCTTAAGTTTTTGCCTGAGTTTTGAGTTTTTGTATTAATATGTGGATTCCTGTGTTTATGGTGTTTGGACTTCTTTTTGAGTTTTGTATTCTCTTTGGTTGGCTTCTTCATGATTAGTTTCTCAGTTTCGTCTTTAGGTTTTATAGTTTTAGTTTTGCTCCCTTTTGCAGTCTAATTTCTGTCTGTGGTTATAGTTAAAGTTTAATTCCTTGAGTTTTAGTTTATCCTGCCTCCCCTGTGCCTCCTTGTATCAGAATCAGAATACTTTATTAATCCCAGGAGAAAATATGTGGTCACAGTTGCTCCAGGACAGTAAGAAAAGTAATTAACAAGTTAAAATACCAATATTAAATAATACAGTATATTACAAAATAGCTCTAATATATAAATATCCCAATATATTACACGTAATTAACTACAGATAAAGTTGAGTTGAGGTGCCCCTCTTATCATACTGCCTTTATTATATTAAGGGTTTACAGTTGTTGCAGTGTATACTTGTGCTTTAGATGGAGGAGTTGTACAGAGAGAGCCACAGGCAGGAATGATTTCCTGTGTCGTTCAGTGGTGCATTTGGGTAATCTCAGTCTCTCACTGAACGTGCTCCTGTGACTGGCCAGCACGTCATGGAGTGGGTGGGAGGTATTGTCCAGCATTGTCCTTAACTTGGACAACATCTGCCTCTCTGACACCACCTTTAGAGAGTCCAGCTTCATCCCCACAATGTTACTGGCCTTGTGGAGTCTGTTGGCATCCGCTACCCTCAGCCTGCTGCCCCAGCATGCAACAGCACAGAGGATGGCACTGGCCACAACAGGAACCCTCTGCAGTTTCAGGCTCATCATGAAGAGTTTATGAAAGACTCCACAAAGCTGGGGGGCACAGGCCTTGAGACTTGCCTGAGTGGAGTCTTCTCATTTGTCTCTGAACCTGGTTGTAAGTGAAAGTGACAGGTGGGAGAGGGGTGTCAGGTCTTTCACAGGAGGCTATGGTGCAAGGAGGAGAGGGAGGAAGAGAGAGTGGCGTGGCTGTGGACTGCAGGCTGACTGCAGATAAGTCAGTAGGGGGATGAGCATTAACTGCAGAGTCAAATCTGATGAAGAAAAAATTCAACTCGTTGGCTCTGTCCTCACCGCCCTCAGCTCCTCTGCTGTTGGATGGCCTGAATCCAGTGATGGTCTTCATGCTCCTCTATACCTCTCTCATGCTGTTCTGCTCGAGTTTCCACTCCAGCTTTCTCCTATAACTGTCCTTAGCCTCTCTGAGCTTGCCCCTCAGTAATAATCCCTGAACCATTTTCACCTCCTTTCTATTGCCTGCTCTAAAGGCCCTCCTCTTGTTGTTGAGGAGGGCTTTGATGTCCTTAGTCTTGTTGTTAAGTCTCTGTCTCTATATTTGGTGTTCCTGTTATGTTACTTCCTGTTTTATTTTGGTAGCTGTTGTCTTCTATGTCTTTTTTCCTGGTTTTACTTCCCTTGTCTTGTCGATCTTGATTAGTTTCAGCTGTGTTTAGTTCACTAACTTTTTCCTCTTCCCTCCTTACCTCTTGTATATTTAAACCCTCAGTTTGGTTCTGTTCTTCGTCGTGCTGTATTGTGTAGTCTGACTGTTTGTTTCCTGCTTGTTCCTGTAGTATATTCCCATCTATCAGCGACTGGTTGGGGGTGAGAGGAGGAAGACAGGACAAAAGACACAATGTGGAGGAGAGCTAGAGATTAATAAATCATGCCTCCAGTGATGCCTTAAACACCTTCTGGACTGATGCACTGCACAGTTGATATGTTCTTAATAGTGTGCTTCCTTCACCAAATCAGCTTTGAAAAGGAAATTGTTTTAAAATATAGATTATGTTAGATCTACCCACTGACTTTAACACTTTGTGAATGCATGAATCTATTATTGCAAACTGGGAATTTGTGGGGTTGTGTGAAGTGCCAGATTTTTTTGTACCCTTGCTACACACAGTTGTATATTTTTGAGTGCTTGGCACTAGTAGCTTATGGTAATCTATACAACTTTGTACTGAATACTGTGAAAGATTGAGCTACTACAGCAGATATAACAGAGTGTCACCAGTGCAGAAAGAAAACATTTCTTTGCTGTTAAGATGTTTCTTTACATAGAAGAACTGTTTATACCCCAACAACACTTTTTATTATCCACTCAAAACCATTTTTTTTCTTCAGAATAAAGAAATAAGGATTTTTGCATCCTGTGCTGGCTTGAATATGTAAGGCTACATATGTATGTGATGCATATGATTAAATCAGACAAAGACAACTGTAAGGTGAGCTACAGTGTACACACTTGTGACCCTGTCTATAGATAACTTCACAAAACAACCAGTGACTCATGTTTCAGGAGATGCAACAATTTTGCCCAAATAAGATTGTTCAGCTGAAAAAAAAAAAATGTGAAAATAAGTTAATGTTTACCCTAATTAACTGACTATGTTACATTAAAGTTCATATCAGGCCAGTAGCAAAGCTAATAGCCTGTGTAATGATGACAATGGCATAGAAGCCCAGAGGATGAAAATGTCTGGGCAGCACAGCATGTTTCTGAACCTTTTCTCCACTTTAAAGGATATATTTCTGTTTCCAGTGTTATTGTACTGCTCTAACAGTTTAATCCCAGACAATTTATATGTCAATTTGGGGCCAGTGACTTTTTATGTCATTGTTTTCCTACCCAAAGTGAAAGCACAGCAAATGTTAATCAGGGCCAATAGTGGATGGTTATATCAAACATGGCAAACATAGTTTCAAATAATGAGGTCAGCTTATGTACAAGTAATCCTTGTGAACCAAAAGCTCAAACTTGACTTCAGTTTATATGATGCTGTACAAAGAAAGTGTCCTTAATATAGTCATCTCAGGCACACACCTGCCAGCTGGTCGAACCTTTTGTTTGTGAGAGACAGCCATTCAGTTAGTTAATGGAGTTACAAAGAGTTTGGCACAGACAGAAGATGAACTGAATAAAGCACAAGATAAATCATGCAAAGCTACACTAGTGGAGTTTAAAAATGAAAATATGGGGCTGGAAATGAGAATAACGGTTCCCCTTTAACATAAAAGTAAGTCAGTGACAGTGCATTGTATAAATTCTATTCAGACCACTTTTAAGAGACCAGGTCTTTCATGAGACACACATGTAAAGTATAAAATATATATCCATTTATAATGTAAATGCTTCATCAACAAGAAGAAAGATGACAGCAGGTATGATAATCTAATTCCTTCTACAGAGAATTGTCTTTATCCCACCTTCTATGATTGCTTCTCAAAAAGGAAAACACTGTCTTCCAAACAAGCAGCCAGGCTGTCCTTGAGGTGTCTGCAGATGCAAAACACAGGCCAAACAGAAGACGGTCAGATCACTGTGCTCCAAAAAGGTTCAGCAGTCCTGACCCCCTCACAATTGGAACAATCCCAACCTTCTAATTTTCACTTAATGAGCTTTCTTCCTAGTGTAATCCAGTTTTAATTTAGTTGTCTGATATCTGATGTGTAGTGTACAGTTTCATTGAGTTTTGTATAATATGCACTACAATCACCTTAAAGTATTATGATATCGTAGATTTACGACTGTTTCGCGACAGTCAACGTGGGAGCCAACTCTGGCGGGAGGGGCTATGAGCTCACATGATCTGTAGCTTTTGCAGAGAAAGCTTGTGTGAGTCCGCTGTGACATTTTTACACGCGGTAGCCTTAAAGTCATTGTTATTCATCCTCCTGCTAGTGAGGAGCCTTTCCTTTTCGGGTCTTCAAGAGGGACCACCATCCTGCTGACCTGCCGGTGCCACTGAGAAGAGGGGCAGCAGCTGCTATGTATTTTTCGGAATCATCGAGTATTTGGACCGAAGTACTCACAGACACATTTCATATAGAGCTCTATACATTCACATATTTTTTTTTATTTTGCTGGCCAGCTTCTGCATTATTTTTGTCATTCCAAGGACTGTTGAGAGACATTCTCTTATTTGTTGAGGACATTATAGTTTTGTATTTTCATGGATTGAGAGAGGACTCAGTAACTTAAAGGACATATGCACATGTCACAGGGTTAAACAGAAATGAGTTGTAATGCAACAACAGTGTAAGTGTTGTAACTGATGCAATTTTTTTTTCTCTCCATTTTAATTCTGATCATAAGTTTAAAGGACAGAAATTCTGATTTCACCATACTTGCTCAATAGGGAATTTTGGTTATTGTTAGAGTGAGTTAAGTTTCCTTTAAATCACATATGCATAGCGGATATGAGAGAGGTGATGATGATGTTCTGAAGTTATTAATGACATACACGCTCCAGTCCAGAAAAAGGTGTGAGGTATTGGACACAGATGGTAAACTGCCATCAGACCCTGAATAAACTGTCCTCTGTTATTACGGATACTGTTTCAGCTGTTATTCTTTAATAAGCTGGCATATTGGTTACAGTAGCACTATCCCACAACCCCAAGTTTATGGGGGGAAATTTCACTGGAAACAACCCCCTACCCTGGAAATTTCTAGATGCTGAGTTGCATTCGTAGATGCTGAACTCTGGAAGACCAACATTGTGAAACTTTTTGTACCAGGAACCAAACAGCATACTGTAGTGACTCTTGTATTATTGAGCAGATTTGCCTAGTGTTAACAGTGGTGGTGTTGAGCTCAGGCTTGGGAGAGAGGTGGTGAGTTCATCCTGGGCGAGACTTGTGGCTGTGTGGGAGAGAAAATTGTGGGGACACAAACAAAATTTTCATAATCATGCTTCTGATAGCTCTAGGGCTGTGGGACTTAAAAGGAAAAGAACATTAGCTGTAACAGCTGGAGACTAAGTTTATATAGGACACTAGGACCTCCAGAACTCCAAACCCCCTAGAACTACCACGGTGGGGGTGTCATTTTGTCATTTTTACCCTGTCCTGCAACAACAGCAGCAATGGCAAACAAGCCATTTCTTGAAGATGCTAAGTTGTTAATTGTCAATTTTCTAAATATAAGTTTGACAAAATAAGTATTTAAAAATGTGGGGAGTCTCTTTGATTTTAGCTCTATTGCTAACATTTACAGAGACATGCAAAGGATTCTTTCAAAAATAATGCAACAAAAATGTAATTAAAAGCTTTATACAAAGTATAAGTGTCCAGAATGTTATTGGAGAAAAAGTAGCTAAAGCTAGCACCAGTTAGCAACAATTATGAGGTGTGTCAGACACCCGAGCTGAGAGAACATGTAGTTCCACACAGCAAATGAATATACAGAGAGTATAATACTTTTAAAAAGTAAGTAAAGTTTATTTATATTGCACTTTTCCAGCACAAAAGTCACAATGTGCTTTATAATACAAAATAAGATATAACAATTAAAACAGTTAAATGGATAAAACTAAAGACAGTCCTGCACAGATGGGTGTTAAGTGTCTTTTTAACAGTGTTCACAGATCTTAACCCTTTAAAGGTCACACCAAGAAAAAAAAAAATCAATGAAAAATGTATTTATTTGTATTTTTTATTCAACAATAACAATAATCTTCATTTTTTTTTTATTATTCAAACAACCCCATAGTTTGTTTTTTTTTAAAAAATACATGTCTCTACCAAATGGTTGAAATTGCTGTTTATGGTAAAACTCAGAATACATAACCAGATGAGTGAAAATCAAATAAAATTCTTAGTCTCTTAAATCTTCTCAGCAAAAGCCATAAACCTTCCTCAAATGTTTCTTAGTGCAACAGAACCACCTGCAACAGAAAGTTTTGGGGCATTAGAACCCCGTTATTTCTGGCACTTTTTTGCAAAGCAGTGTTGGTGTGCATTCAAGTCAAGGAACATATTGTATTTCTGGGATTTACACCATTACAAACCCTTTGTGCAGATGTAGCATCATTCCAGCCTGTCACACTGAAGTGGTAGATGTCTATACTTGTGCTAACACACATCTAGTAGTGGTTGTGATAGTCTTGGGATATATCGCTGCTTCTGAAACAACGTGCCATTGAGAGGAGGAGGATGGTCAGTCAGCTTTAGATGCTGGCATGTTGACTTGCTTCAAATTGTGGGCAACTGGAATCAAACCCGTTTAAGAGATATTGGTTTCTGGTTCAATACGGCAGTCTCTATTACAGACAACCCAGCAGTCTGAGATGCATAGGTCAAAGATATATCCAAACAAGGATATATCCTGACCTTGCTGGGGTCTTGTACATGTGTACTAGCATGCCAGAAAGATCAGTACCTCCTATATGTTGACTGTAGGAGTGAATGAGTGATGGGCAAAGTACATCTATCTTTGTGTGGGCCTCTTTGCTCCACTGTTTGACAGTCAACAAAGGCATGATCCCAGAGACGTCAGATTACCCCATAAAAAGTTTTACAGTCCTCCTATTGTTTGTTAAACAGAAAGGAAAACCATGCACTGTTACAATGCATGTAATATGCCAGTATACTAATATATGCCAGTTAGCAATTAATTTCATCTAATAGATTTAAATATAAATGTAGAAGAGTTTTTATGTCTTTGGAAATAGTGCGACTGAAAATGTCTATCTTCAGGTCACAACCTTTACCATAAAAGGCCAAATCAACTGTTTGGTAGAGCATGTTTTTAGAAAAGTATTTGACCCTTATAAAACTTTTTTTTTTTTAAACTTATCATGTTACTTAATTCTGTTCACTAAAGTCTCTGACATTATGCCATGCCAAAAAAATTATTTAACTTTGAAATTTTCACCAAACACAGTCCACATTTCTAGCGTTACTTTGTCATAGCTTCCTTATAGGAAGTTAGCGAACTGAAAATGTCTCCTGCTTAAAGACATTTTGACATCCAGTGGACATTTTTTTGAGAACAACAAATCTAAACTCAGTGGTAGAGATGGCTCAAACATGTGAAGTTAATTTCAGTGGATGTTTCAGAAAGATATAGGGACTCAAAATGTGCTCTACAAAATGGTTGACCAGAACATTATTAATGCAAGCGAGTTCCACAACTTGGGAGCCACAAGCTCAAAAGCACAGTCTCCTCTAGGTGCAGCCAACATGCCAACAACCCTAATAAAAAAAGGGTGAATCTCCGACTCCGTGTTGGGGCAGAGCTGCCCCAAGTGGAGGAGTTCAAAAATCTTAGGGTCTTCAAGAGGGTGAAGCTTGAGAATAATGGATGGATTGGTGCGGTATTGACAGTGATGCAGAAGCCGTACGGGTTTGTTGTGGTGAAGAGAGCTGAGTGTCAAAGCAAAGCTGTCGATCTGTCAATTGATCTACGTTCCTACTCTCATCTATGGCCACAAGCTCTGGTAGTGACTGAAAGAATAGGATCGCAAATACAAGCAACAGAAATGAGCTTTCTCGGTTGGGTGTCTGAGCTCTCCCTTGCAGACAGTGTGAGGAGATCAGTCATTCAGCAGGGGCTCAGACTAGAACTCCTGCTCCTCCACATCAAAGGAATCAGTTAAGATGGTTCGGGCATGTGACTAGGACTCACATTGTAGGTGAGTTGTTTTGGGCATGTCCCACTGGGAGGAGACCGCAGGGCAAACCCAGAACTGCTGGAGAGATTATCTTTCAGTTGGCTTGGAAATGCCTTGGTGTCTCCCCCTGCCCCCACCTCTGTTAGTACCACCAGCATCAGGAAATGAATGGATATAATATTTGGATACAAACCTAATATACAGCACAGTGAATACACAAAATCTTTAATAAAACATGTGGCTTGAGTTACTTTTGCTTTTACAGTATCACATTTGCACACAGTTTTTTCAAGGTACTTGGCAGGTAGGTTATTTCAAGATTTATTTTATCTTGGAGAACTTGCCACAGTTCGTCTGTCAATTTATTCTTTCCCAGGGTCTTCTGTTGCTTCATGTAATCCCCAACAGACAACATGACGTTGAGATCAGGGGTCTGTAAGGGCCATACCATCTGTTGCAGGTCCTCTGCAGGACATGTTCTTGTTGCTAAAAATAGTTCTGTATGGCTCTCACTGTTAGATTGCCAAGCTGGTTGTTGTCATGCTGCAGAATGAATTTTTAGGGCTGATTAGATGCTTCCCATATGGATAGGACCAAAACATCTAAAGTGCATAAAGCTTTTGAACAGCACTGCACATAAAAGGAGAGATGCTGGTATGAGATACATTAATGAAAGAGGGGAAAAAAAGAAAGATTTTAATAAAGCTATTTCACATGTTGCAAAGAACACTAACAATGAAAAGCACTCATAGTGACAGTGGGCTGTTAAGAACAAGTAAAACAGAATTTTTGGAAAACCATATTGTTGAGGGTTAAAATCAAGGAGATGAAATAAGACAGAAAGATGGAGGTTCAGATTTTGTAGCTTGTACAACTTGTGATTTGGCTGTGTTAGATCCAGTACTTCGTGTTTCTCATAAGAACTTTGATGCTTTTGTATTTCTTTGTTGTCTTGATGAATAATGTGTTAGATACAAACCTTTTATGTTCTTTTCGTCTTGACAGACCTCTCCCAAAACATCTCTCAGGCAATACTTGCTCATAGGACTTAGACCTACAGATGATTAGACCCAATCCAGAAAGCAGTTGATCCAAAGACATTCAAACAGGAAGAGGGCATCTGACATTAATCCTGATATTTCGATACGTTAGTTTTATACTGTGTTGACTTATTTAAAAGAAGTGTCAACAAGGCATCTGTTGTAAGGATAGAATGAAATAAAAGAAAAATAAGAGTGTGTTTGAGCAGGAGGGAGACTTGAGGGCAAAGTGGAGCCTGAGTGAGGGAAGAAAGGGCCGAGCTTTGACACGAGCTGTCAGGTTTAATGATGTGATGAGCTGCAAAGCAGAGGGAGAGATGAGCCGGCAGTTCGATTCCCTGTCAGAAGTCAGGGACTCTGCTAGGGCAAGATAACTACAAACATGCATGCACCCTCAGTTGCTATAAAAAAGGAAAAAAAACCTCTCTCTTGTTGACAACACATGGGGGATCAATGAAGTGTCATCTCATCATAAACACGCTTAAAACCCACACTTGCTTTATCTTGAGCATAAAGGAAAAATGAGCAAGAATGTATTTACATTTTACAGAATGAGTGGTCTTAGAAAATCTAATAAGTCTGGGATGTATTAGAAGGCAAGTGGGCAATTGGTTGTTGCAGTTAGCATGCTAGATTCCTTGACCCCTGTGGTGATGAAATGCTTCGAGAAGCTCATCAGGAACCACATCATGTCCTTCATTTCTCCCATGTTCGACCCACACCAGTTTGCCTACAGAGCTAATAGGTCTACGGGGGACGCTGTGGCCATAGCTCTCCATGCTGTTCTGTCCCACCTGGAGCAGAAGGGGAGCTACACACGGCTACTCTTCATAGACTTCAGCTCTGCCTTTAATACTATCCTCCCCCACAGACTGGTGACCAAACTGTCAGACACAGGACTTCCATACTCCACCTGCATTTGGATTAAGGACTTCTTAGGTAACTGCACACAGAGTGTTAGAGTGGGATCCCACCTCTCCACATCCATCAGACTCAGCACTGGCTCCCCACAGGGCTGTGTGCTGAGCCCCCTGCTCTACACCCTCTACACACGACTGCACTCCTGCCCACCACAGTAACACCATTGTTAAGTTTGCGGATGATACCACGGTGGTGGGGCTTATTTCCGGGGGTGATGACTCTGCCTACAGGGATGAGGTGGAGCGGCTGACAGTGTGGTGTATGAACAACAACTTGATCCTGAACACTGCAAAGACCAAGGAGCTTATTGTGGACTTCAGGGAGAAGTCAAATGACATCGTGCGACTCACCATCAACAGGGATTGTGTGGAGAGAGTCTCAGACTTCCGCTTCTTGGGAGTCAATATCAGGGAGGACCTGACCTGAGGAACGCACACTGCCGAGGTAGTGAAGAAAGCCCAAAAGAGACTCTACTTTCTGAGGGTCCTCAGAATGAATAACATCCCTGAGAAACTGTTGGTGTCCTTCTGTTGCTGCACAGTAGAGTGTGTCCTGGCCTACTGTCCCTGTGCATGGTTCTCCAGCTGCACAGTAGCACAAAAGAAAGAACTCCACAGGGTTATACAGGTCGCCCAGCGGATAGTCTGCTGTCCTCTCCCCTCACTTGAAGAACTGCACAGCATTCGTTGTCTCAGGAACATTAAGAAAATCCTACAAGATCCATCACACCCTCATGTACTGTTTGAACCTCTACCTTTGGGCAGACGTTTCAGATCCATAAAGACAAAAACTGACAGATTCTCCACCAGTGACTCCCGAAGCATGTGGACAGGCGTCAAGAGCATCACGAACTACAACAAGAGAGGTGCAGAGTGCCCTATGAACCTGTCTCTACCAGATGCCCTTAATACCTTCTGTGCCTGATTTGAGGATTCTAACACTGCTGCCCCCTCCAAGCTCACCCCTCCAATCACTGAGCTGCCCCTGAGCACGACAGCAGCAGAGGTAAGGTGTTCTCTGCAGAGGGTTAATTCTTGCAATTCTGGATGAGTACCAGCTCTGAAGGTCTGTGCACACCAGCTCTCTGAGGTGTTGACAGATATGTCAACTGCCTCACTGTCCTGGGCCACTGTTCCCACATACCTCAAAACTGCCGTCAATATCCCTGTGCCAAAGAGTTCCACAGTGTCATGTCTGAATGATTACTGCCCAGTGGCACTTCTACAGTCATGAAAGGGTGCTTTGAAAGGGTTGTAACAGTAGTGATAAAAAAGGCTATCGATATCACAGTGAACCCCTATCAGTATACATACATGAAGAACTGCTTCACAGGTGACACCATCTTTTCAGTGGTTCACCTGGTCCTCACTTATCTGGAGAAAAAGAACTCTTATGTCAGACTACTTTTCCTGGATTTTAATTTGGGTTTTAATACCATCATCCTAAAGATACCGGTAAATAAACTGACACTACTAGGACGAAGATCCACACTCTGGGACCACTGGATTTTAGACTTTTTGACAAACAGGTCCCAAATTGTCAGAATTCACATCTCCTCCATAAATACTGGTCACAGGGATGCTTCATGAGCCACCTCCTCTACAGGTCTCTGACCTATGACTGCACTGCACGCAATGTGGGCAGTCAAATAGGGAAATTTGCATATGACATGGCAGGAAGTAGGACTGATCACCAACAACGATGAGCTGGCTTACATGAGAGAAGTGGGGAACCTGGAGACATGGTGCAAAGCCAACAACATTTCCATCAACACTAGCCAAAAAAAAAGGGGGTGGGATGGGTGCAGTTCCTGTGAAAGGAACTGCACCCATCCCCCTCCATTCTACATTAACAGGGATTCAGTGGAGGTTGTTACCTGTTTCAAGTACCTTTGGGCGCACCCAGGTACTTGAAGCAGGTAACAAAAAGATGGCACACCAACTTCAGCACAACAATGTCTCTACTTCTTCCAAAGGCTAAAGCAAACTCAATTGGGTCCCTCAGTCCTCACCTCCTCCTACAGATGTGTTGTGATAGCAGCTGCTCAGTTGCAGATAAAAAGGCACTTCCCCACCATCAGTGACACCTATCCTAACAGGTGCATTAAGGAAGCATCCTGTACCATGAGAGATGCCACACTTGGCACATGGCCTGCTTGTCTTCCTCCCATCAGGCAGAAGGCAAGTCAGCATCTGGGCAAAAACCACCACTCTGTAACCTTTGTTCTGGATGCTTTGAGACTGTTAAACTGTAAAACACAAACCTTACTGCACTATAAACACAGGACATTAAATACGCACCTTATGCTGTGTACACTGCTGCTACTTTGTTTACAGTCACTGAAATATACCCCTTTTAGACCCATTTTCTTTTACCCTACTTTATTACCTTACCTTATTTTTTATTTTATTATATCTTTACTGTTATTTTTATTTTACTAGTATTATCTTGCTGCTAAACTAACCCAGAGTACTGTATCTCATCTCAGCATGTCTTATACGTGGAAATGACAATAATGAATCTTGAATCGTTAATACAGTTATCTCAGGCACACAGCTCTGGCTGTGAACACAGAACCTGCTGGTCAAATCTCTTTGTTGTGAGGGACAGCAGTTAGTAGAAAGTTGGTGTGAAGTGAATGTGGATGAACTGAGGAGCTGCACCTGGTAAGAGGTAAATACGGATTATTTTAAGCTGTACATACAAAGCTACTCTAGTCCAAAAGTCCAAGAATATAAATGCCCCACAAATATAACCCCAAAACAGAAGAGGATGATAAGAAAAAATGTCCAAAAATGCATGTCTGAACATGTTGGTAAATTTTACGTCTTGGTTTGAAAGGCTTTGGAGGTCAATCTGAATCACCAGCCACAAAATTTGCTTTTCAGCCATCGAGAGACACAGCAGTGTCTTCAGCGTTGTCATAAACATGTTGGTGGGGAGAGGCTGAAACTGCTGACTTTATATGATCTGCAGATTATTCCTGCCGTTCGTCTAAAAAGACTTGCCCATTGTGCACAACCCCTGAGCTCACTGAGCTGAGAAGGAAACAAGGAATAGTTGGAACAGGAGACTTGGCTTGTTGCTACTAAAATGGTAGAAGAGGTTTATTAGGTGAGCTTGTTTCATTACCACCTGATTGTAACTGTTACACAGACTATTTTGATTAAAAAAATGAATTTTTCAAGGAGGGTGACTTGTTTCAGTCATGTCTTTTAAAACAATTATATGAACGCGCCAATATCAAAATATATTTTTTCTTTTCATTTCTTTGCTGCTGATATTTTTGTGTGATATGGTAAATTATGATTATTTTCACCTGGTGTAACTGCAGTTCTACTGCAATCCTACAACAAAGGACAGCACATAAAGCTGGCAGCAGTCAACTGAAATATAGCCAGTAGATAATAAACTGCTGCGCATGTTGTCAAATATTTGATCAATAGTGCTGATTTTCTGTGACATTCTTCTTCTTCATCATTGTTTTGTTTCAGTGTTAATGTTTCTTATCTTGCACTATAGAAATAGCTGCTATTTACTAAATGAAGAATCAAACTGCTATAAGACTTCATGTTGTTTTTAAGTAGAGTTTCCCAGAAATATTGTGAACAGCGTTTCTGTGTAGCTTGGCACAGACTCTGCTGTTTAGAATCCATTTCCAGATTACTGAATTAGTCAGTCCTGTTCTCTGTGTAATGGGGCTAACCAGCTCATTTGGCAAATAAAGGCATTGCTTTCCTGTTTTGAGGTTTATGCATTATCTAGACACCCCTTTCTCCCAGTTTTTCTTCTTTTATGTATTTAATTTATTTATTTCTTCCACGTATGTCGTTCTTCCCTCTGTTGCCATCGCAACATGTTCACCAAGAGGCATCATCAGCTCAGTCAGAGGACTCTTTAATCTGTGTTTAAATGGAGGCTCCCAGTTAACAAAATTAAAGGAATTATCCAGAGGGCAGCTAATAGTTGAGATATTCTGTCCATTTAAATATGCTTCTTGTGGCACTTGATGGGCCGAGCACTTTAGTGAATTGGGTAAATGAAGCTAATAAACAGAAGTGTGAAAATGTAAAATTAATCTTCAGACACAAGCTGTGAATTCTCACTACACATTCTGTTTTCATATGCAAATGAATTCCAGTCATACGATCACTTTCCCGCAGGGGGGACTGGCAGCAAAAAGGCAGCAAAAAGCAATCTGGGAATTTGGTTCAAGCAGCATCAGTTTAATACACCAAATTCAAACTGATACAACAGGTCTGTAAACCAATGAATTGCTAGTAATAAAATAACTTAAAAAAATCCAAACAATTTGATTTTGTATTGTTTCTGCCCAAACAAGGTAATTTTCCACCATTTTCTCACAGATTGCACATAAAAGATTTATGAAACACTGTGACTCATTTGATAGTAAAGTCTCATTGTGAAAGCACTAAGATGGTAAACATATTGGTATTTTGAAAGTGGACATGATGAGTATGGGGTGGATCTGATTGAGAGACTTCAGGTGCAACTTGTCAATAGCAAGGTAGTGTGCCCTGCCTTACGCTCTTTTTCGACTCTAATGGCAGCAATATTTCACAAAACATATACATTTTTGCATTAAATAAGATTTGTAACTAGCGAATGAGACAATAAACTCATCAGGGAAGTGTTTACATACATCATACAATGAGTGAGCAGTAGGACAGCTTCTCACAGACTTCTAAATTGATTTCTTTTTACAACTAAGTGAGGCACCCCCTGCTGGCCATTAGAAAGAAGACCACTTTTCAAATCCAAAAGCTTAATTTATATACAGTCTGTGGGTTTTCAATCTAATGTTATGTGTACAGAAAGCATACATTTAAAGCTGAATTAATGTAATGATCACCTGTCTGATATGAGCTTCAAACACTGAATTCATAAAATTCAAGATAAAAAATCCATCCTAGAGACAGACAGACACATGTCTGTTGTATTATGCAATGGCTGACTCACCATTTAATTTCTTGTAATACAACAAAAAATAAGCTGAAGTATTGTGCTAATGTGTTCCAAACTTCAATCACACACATGTATAGCAACCTACTTTTGGAATGGAGCGGCGCAGTCTGATGTATATTTGCATAGAGAAACTGACGTTTAAAAACAGTCATCACTGTTTCAAATGTCAGCCAGCTGTTTGTGTGATCTTTGAGTCTTTCAACCTGGGTGGAGAATATATAGAAGCAGTCTAGGGTTACTGGCTAGGAATACTGATATAAATCCACGATGCTGTGTCACTTTAAAAAAATTTGACTTTGCATCACTGACATTTCAATCGATACATTACAGATTTACACCTTTCTTTGCTTCACAGTTTACCATCCCTTGTTAGATGTTTGTTCACATGTTCTCACAAATCATGTTACAGCCTCACAAAAACAGTGTATAATGGCATCTGTATGAATACACTATTGAGAGCAGATGAAACCAGAAACCAGTGAACATGTGAATGGTAGTTCTGTTTAAGTGAAGATACTACAGGTGAAGAGTGGAAATTATTAACTAAGAGTCATCAGAAAGAAATATAAGCATTTGAGTTGTCTTTTCACTCATATGAACAGGTCAGTACTCTTGCTGCAGCGAGAGTACTGACAGGGACTAGAAAGAGAGAGCATATTTCTCCCATATTGGCTTCTCTTCATCGGCTCCCTGTTAAAACCAGAAGTGAATTTAAAATCCTTCTCCTTACATACAAGGTCTTGAATAATCAGGCCCCATCTTATCTTAAAGACCTCATAGTACCATATCACCCCAATAGAGCACTGCGCTCTCAGACTGCTGGCTTACTTGTGGTTCCTAGGATATTTAAAAGTAGAATGGGAGGCAGAGCCTTCAGCTTTCAGGCCCCTCTTCTGTGGAACCAGCTCCCAGTTTGGATTCAGGAGACAGACACCCTCTCTACTTTTAA
>VUQS01076420.1:1416-11736 GCA_015108495.1 Heterochromis multidens
CACTATTTTTTTTTTTTTTTCTCCTACTATGTGATGTTTCATATCATGTTTGAGCTTGCTGGTCTGTCATTTGCTCATTTTTATTGCTACTAGTTCTTTTCTAATTAAAAAATAAAAATAAAAAATATAACTTAAATATCTTTTAGTATAATTTAGTGTGTCAATAGATACAAAATTAATTCTAAACATGATAAAATAACTGACAACAGTTTGAACACTTCTTGCTACGTCTGATATTTTTGTGAAATGTATTGCTCACAGTTTGTTTATCTCAAACAAACAAAAACATATAGGGAGGTTAGGGTTACAAAAAATCACACTGATTATGTAGTCTGAAAAACTCATGTATCAAATATGATACACGGTGTTACAGAGTTTATAACCTTAGAAATACACTGGGATTTAATGACATCCACTTAAGAGACAGGTGCAATTCCAACAGACACGCTGCATAGCATTTCTGAACTGTCCCAGAAAAGGTCTGCATCTGCTCCATGTTACTTAAAATGGGGCTGGGTCTTTTTTTTAAGGAAGATGTGTCATGCTGCAGAGAGCAGATAAGAAGGGCAGGAAGTCAAACACAGGAATGGCATAGAGAATATGTTCAGTTTCCAAAATAAAAGACATGGTGCAGAGTACACACTGCTTCTAAGATACTGACACAGACACTCAGCCAGAGTACTTCAGGGGTAAAGTTATAAGATTTTAAGACTTATGAGAGAACAGTGCATAATTTGATATGTCACTGTTCCTGCTGAAAATTAACTGGAAATGAGTTAAAATAAAAGCTAACTACAGTGTATATTTTAGACTATTTTTTATAAATGTATTGCAAAATTTTCCAGTTTATTAAAAACAAAAAAGTTGAAAAACCTTGTTTCATTATTGTTTCTTTTTGTTTGTTTTTGGCTCATTACCCTGTTACATAAATTTCACAACAACATATTTAATTTACAGGAAAGAGGGAGTACATCAGCAACTGCGCAAACAAATGTGGAAGCGGATCATACCGGTGGATTAGTTTGTTTAGCTGACATGGAGGAAGGCCAAAAAACATTGGAAACTTAACTATCCAAAAGAATAAGACCTGCATTCTCAGAGAAGATGAAGAGGGAGAATGATGAAAGATGGGATAAACCAGGATTTGATTTCAGATTGGCATTTACTCCATGGGGAGAACTGAAAAAAGCCATTATTTCTACTAGATATATATGTCCATAAGTAACAAAATTTGCCTATTTAATCCAATAGAATTTTCATTTGACCTCATCATACTAACTACTGAGATGTGGTATTGTAGTTCAAATTGTCAATCTCATTTTTCTTGTTTTATTTCACTGTATTTTACACATTGTGAAAAATGTAGTACAAATATAAAAATAATTTGATGCCTTTTGCCAGCTGTTACAGATACCAAACAACCTCCACACCAAGCCTACTGCAGATCTACTGTGTGGACCTGCAGAAGTAAGGACTCTCTGTCTCTATGTAAGAATAACCGTGCAACAAAGCAAAGTGAGAATCACACTGCAGGGAACTGTAGTTATCATGAAATGGGTGTGATCAGAGTTTCAGCAATGTGTCCCTTTATCATTTCAAGCAGTTTATAATGAGAAGAGCTGTGGTCCCACAGAGTGTAGTGTTAATTTGCATGATAATTTCCACTGAAAGAGAAGTACAGCAGACTAACAAATTATGTTTTCTTGTTGCATCAGTCATACCAGCAGCTCACCCTGTGTGAATGTACCTGTTTCCATTATACAGTATGTGGTGCAGTATTTGTTTTATTATTAAAGCTCTAACTTAATTCTTGATAAACTGTAATTTCATTTTGTGCTTTTATTCCATGACATCATAGCTCTTTCAGACCCTTCTAAAATGTGGGATGCAGGCTGCAGATACACCCATTATTCCTCGGTAGCTGTGAACATGACCCCCTAGACAACAGGACTTGATGATGAGCTGGTGATGGTATGTGGTAAGTTTGAACTCCTCTAACGCTGGTGGTGAGACAGCAGTATATGAAAATATGAAGAATCTGTGGTTACTGCTATAAGCTAACAGTATTTCTTTCTACAGGTTCTACACTTGTGGCGCTAACAGTGACTGTCCTCAGTGATGGCTGAAGGACATCAGAAAATTTGTCAGTTTCAGGTATGTTTATACAATCTTTTGAAATAATTATAGATGGGAGTTGATGGCTTGATTAGTGGACTTTATGACGAAGAATAAAGAGTTACAGGTTCCCAGTTTGTTTTGGATCCTAAATGTTTCCCGCCTTTCTGTGTTTTGGGTTATGACTGATAATTACAGCTAGTTCCAAAAGTTTTTGAAGAGTGACACATTTTATGTAATTTTGCCTCTATATACCATCACAGTGGGTTTTAAATCAAATAATCAAGATGTTACTGAAGTGCCTGACACTTGAAAAATGTATTTATCACTTTTGGGAATATATTTGTGGTGCCAGATATAGCGGTATAATCTTCAAACACTGACACATTGTTTACCTGGTTATCTGATAACTACTTTGCAGGTGGACAGCCCAGCCTCTTATAGTACAGTAATATCTGATGACACATTTTATTTGCAGTGACTGTACTACCTGAATAAAGTCTTGATTTCTGGAGACATTATACAGGGGGCATATGGGTGCTAGCTAGCATAAAATAATGTTACTGGATCCAGTCAGACTGACACCAAACATATTGGCAACATTTTTCTTTAAGTGTAAATTTTCAAAATGAATGCGTATCTACAACAAACACTGTTTATGTTTGTTTCATGTTGTGAAAACATAAAATAAAAATACTCTCCCAGTTCTCTTTTCTCAAATCATGCAAAAGACTTTGTCTGCAGTAGAGACGGCATGAATAATTAAACTCACACTTTGTGTTTTTTTTGTTGTTGTTGTTTTTTTTAATAAAACAATATTCAAAATAAGTTATTACTGAATTTAAAAAATGACAATTTTCTTTGGTGAATCCTTGTTTCTTCTGTGGCTTAGTATCCTGTGTTGTTGCTTGTTGCTAGGCAGCAAGGCTATGAGGAAAATGCAAAGTGATGTGATGTGACACAACACTTTTTATACAAACTGTAATACCAATTAAAAATGCTAGGTCACTTTAACATAAGGATATTACTTTTAAAAAAAAATATTCTGTGATTTTTACATACATATGTATATTTTGTTTTAATAGCTGCCTGATTATTATCAAACCTTTACCTCATTAGTTCCATGTTATTACTGAGCTGTGATGTAAAATGCTACAAAAATCTAAAACACAATAAAGTGTGCAAAAAGTGAAGAGTATAGTTTCTGGCAGACAGACACCTGAAGCAGTAATCAATTTAATATTTGAATACATTCACTGTTATGTTTTTCCACATAGTTTAGTTAAAGGGTGGCCCAGCTTGACACCATGGTTGCTGAAAACTATGACCTACAATGTTTGTGGTCTGTGTAATGTCTACTAGACACCTCAGCAGGTCAGGATTTATTTAGGTCTAGCCAGGCAGCCTCGAGCTTCACTCTGAATGGGAGTGTGTATTGTAACAAGGTACACAGGAAAACCAAATGTCAGGTTAACAGACACCAGACACCAGGGGGGTCTTCCCCCCCCACCCAGTACAGTCATTAGCCCAGGCTCTATCATGAGGCTCTGTATTGATAAACTAAAAAACAGATTCAGTATTAGGCTAATTTTCTACAACATTTACAAAACTGAAGATGAACTGGGTGATGCAGAATCTACTGATCAAAAGTGGCTGGCAAATTAAATGCATATGTAATGCTCCTACTGCTGAAATGAATCATTCTTTTATTTGCCCAGTGTGGCAAAGTGCCCCAGCAACCTCAGCACAAGGATAATGTTTCCCTGTATCTCTAGCCCAGCGTGGCTGGCTTGGATGTAATCAGTGTGTGTCTCTTTGATCCTGGTGTGCATGAATAGGAGAAACTGATTAGCAAAATGTGTGACACCTGTGCCAATCAGCCTCACATGACACTGCCCCCTGAACTTCCCAGCTCCACCTCTCCCCCTGCAGCTGAGCTAAAGCCACATCCCGCCACCATAACTGCCTATCATATTTCATTTCTCATTACAGCTGGAATGTTGTTCTGGACCATTCCAGCTAAAACAGTGTTATAACATAGTCATAACATTTCCCCTGCATGTAGTTCTGCCAGCTTGTTTAATCTGTTGTATTATATGAGCAAAAGGACTCACGTCTCTCACCTGTAGCTGTTGCAACTTGTCACAAGTGTTCGAGATACAATGTCATCTCTGCATCTGACATAAAGCTATAGCAAGGCAAATTAACATTAACATATAATATAATATATTATATTATATAATACATTGATAACCATCGTCAATCCCCAAGATCATTGTCTACCAGGATAATCCTAATAACTACGGAGTGGTGCATGAGAAGGTACAAACACAAGCTGATGTGAAATCTGACATTTGTGTACCCCTCTGCCTCATTTGGTTTATGAGATACCTTTGGCAAATTACAGTGAAAAGGGCAACTTTCACAGCTCCTTGAGATGAAAAAGTGCCTTTTTTCCAAACACTGCACAGAAAACAAACAATTACATTCTTGACTGCCTTTATTTACTCCATGATTGAGCAATGCAGGCAGACAGGAGCAGGCAGATTAATTAACTAGTGCCTGAAAACTTTTATTCTTAGCGCATTGTCACATTGATGGATGGCTGATTAAAGTCAATGAGATGGCTATCAATACACAAGAGCAAACCAGTCCATAAAAGGCACAAAAAAAGCATCTTAGCTGAAGAAGAAAATGCAAAAAAGTGAAAGGAAACACACACCAGGTGTACTATTGGTGACCAAGAGTTCTGTCATTTTAGGTGGAGGATTCAGACCCAAAATGCAGACTCCAAAGCACATTCAAATAAACCAAAACCATTTTTAAGTGTGGCAGCAAGTCCAGGTGGCTGACAAAAGCAGAGTAAATAATCCAACAGGAAAAGGCATGGCTGACAAACAGTACGACATGACAAGGAGCTGAGGAAAACTGAGGGCTTAAATACACACATGAGGTAATCAGGGAGATGGAATACACCAGGGAACACAGGTGAGCTTAATCAGGGAAACAAGAAGGAAGCAACACTAAACACAAGGCATAAGAGATGAGGAACTCTCAAAATTAGACAGGAAGTAACAGAACATGGGAACAGAAACTTAGACTTGACACGGAGACAAAAAGGTGAACAACCACAGAGACGGGGACAGGACTGAGCCAGACAGGGAAACACAGGGAGGCAGAAAGACACAACCCAACAACTATACTAATCAAGGAACTAAAGGCACAGATAACTACTAAGGGTAAGGGAAGCAAGACTATCAACTAAACAGAACAGTAAACGATACACAATACAAAGATTTATCAAAAATACAAAACTAGAGAAATCTAAACATCTCAAAACTCAAAAACTCTAGTCCAAGACCCAGAGACCAAAATCCCTTTGTGGTTGTGCGGGTGGTGGGTGGCATGGGTGGGTGCCCCGTGGGACTGGTCGTCATGCGCCGCTGGGGGTTTGCTGCGGCACCTGGGTCGTGCTGGCTTCGGGTCTGCTTGCTGTCCCTCGGCTTCTGCGGTGCTGTGGGCCCCTCTCTCTGGGTGCCCAGGCTTCCTCGCTGGGGCGGGGATGTGCTGGTTGACTGGTACTGGATCTCTGTGGGGGCTCTGGACACTGGTGGAGACTTTCTTGCATTTTTCTCACACAGCACGCTGGTGTTCTCGGCCTCTTGATCTTTGCTAGTGGTTGCAATCATCTGGGGTTCCTGGGTGCATGTGGGTCATCACCTCATCAACACTCTGTGTTATAATGTTGGAACTCTGGTGATGGGAGTAAAGTTGTCCACACGGCATAATTTACCACACTGCCTGGTGTTGTCTATGCTTATGCATTCATCCTTGGCTAAACGGTTGGTTTCCAGGTCTCATCACTGTACATTTTGCTGGCCTTTTTGGGATGTGGATAGTACAAAGATCACAGACATATCTTCACAAAGGTGTACGGGCACACACACAAAAAAAAATTAATTGACGGATGTCTCAGCCTGTAGATGATGGTACATATGACATGACAGCTTGCTGCCTATTTCAGCTGCAGGTACAAGACCCAGTTAATACTTTTCTGAGCCCCCCCCCCCCAAAAAAAAATTTAATTAATTAATTAATAAATAAATAAAAACTGTAGAAAAAATAAAAATAAATAAAAGTTAGCATACACAAATGCACACACTGCCATTTATATGCCCTCAACTATGAAGCTTTATATATATGAGCAAAAATATATATGCCACTTGTAAACTTTCACAGTGGGTTTTTCCCCCTCTCTCTGATCCTGAAAGAATGCAGTCGTTTTTATTTCCTCACTTCAAGCTCTCCAGTCTGTACTTCCACACATGAAGCTAGCCAGCCAGTCATCCATCCAGTACACAGCAGACCGTCCCTGAGGAGCTAGCCTGCTTTCAGCTGCTCAAGGCAGGTCTGCAGTGGAGAGTAAAAGGCAGAGAGAAACTCGATTGCAGAAGAAGGGCTGGGCTAGAAGTGAAGATAAAGGACTGAGGCATGACTGGAAATGGAAATAAGACAAACACACACACACACACACACACACACACACACACACACACACACACTGCTGTCAAAGACTCAAGTTTGAAACAAAAACTGTATGTCAACAGCAAGCACTGATGGCACTTTGCTTTGGCTACAGTTGAAGCAAAGATGCACCAAATTCAGCGTAGTTTTCCATCTAAAGCAGAATGCTGAAGAAAAAGAAACACATCCAGACACTACAAAGGTCAAATAAATAACTCAACAAGGTTGTCTGAGACAAGTGGCAAAGTTACCATAAAATGTAAGGAATATTCAGTTATAATACAAACTGGCAAAAGCCAGAGAAACTGAATAGCATTTGTAGAAAAAACAAAGGAAAAATACACTTTGATGCACGTGAAGGAGACTGTGAGTGCATGTCAAACAGGCTACAAACACAGCAGAGCTCTCAGCAAGCTTCTCCTAAGTCGACTTGGCTTGCATTTCAAGAACTCCCCAGCTGCTAAAAAATTTATAAATATGAATCGATAAAACATTGATGATTCAGTTCAAGCTTTCCTTCCCTTTGCAAGAAAATAACCTGACTGTAAACATTAAACATCCTGCAAGTTCTAACTGGTAGGTTATTGGAGCGATATGATGTGTCACGTATCCAACAAGACAGGCCACAGAAAACATCCACCTTGTGTGGCCGCTGACCAAGTTAACAGTTCTCTATCACAAGCCACCAGATTGAGGGCAGCTTGATTACCATAAATAAGGATGAAACTCAGAGAAATAAAGGCCATTCATCTGAGGAAGAGTCATCGACTTGTCACTTAAAGAAAAATAATGCACAACACTGACACATAATCTAGTGAGGGGAATATTAGATACTGAATAGAATAATGAACTTCAACTTTGATTTCCTCGAGGGGCAGCAACATTTGCACGTTGTATCTCAAACACACCCCAAACCCATCCACAGTAAGCCTGTGAAGTCAGTGATGAACTGTTTGCAGAGTTAAAATATGCGTGCAAATGTATGTGTTAAGAAATGAGATTATTGCTAGGAGATGGAGATGGTTCTTGAACTGAATGAATTTGAATTTGTCTTGCTCATATTGAGTTGCTGAGTGAAACAAAAGAATTTTATACGATTTATGAAACAGCACAAAACAACTGATGAATACAATGTCTTTAAAGTTAGTTTAGTCATTGTGAAGATTTAAATCCAACATTAAATTTCCCAAACCAATAACATACATGTTTAGATTTTAGTAGTAGTTTTCAGTCACCATTGCGCCTAATTCCACAGTTAAAATACTTTTATTTTTTCCTAATACACAGACAGCCAAAATATAGAAAAGTCACAATGTTTGCCATATATTTAGAATTCATTGAAACTACTTTTTTACCATTTTGTGTTTAAGTTTGATTTTTTTTTTCACAAACATCTTTCAGAATGCTGTCTTTTTACTTTCTTCCCACCATAAGATTGCTCAAGATGTGGGTTAGTAAAAAACATCCATATGCTCATTTCAGTCACCTAAATTTAAAAATACTTAGATTTTATTTAAACTCAAGATATTCAAATTTATGCTGCTCAAGTACAGCCCCACTGGGGACTAATCTCTCTCTATATTGTAAGCATTTTTGTGTCTGTGTGTATGTGTGCATGTGTTTTGTTAACAACTCTCTAGGCTTAGATCGTATCCATAATCAGCTCCACCCCCCACAGCTTTACACAATCCTGCTCTGCTGTGGGCAGGTTTTAACACCAGAGCTGGCACTCCAGGCTTTAAACCGCTCACACTGTACACATTCAGCATCAAGACACACACAGACACACATACATATAAAGAACACAAATTCACACAGGGGAAATAGGTGGAATTGAGATGTGAACTAATTTAGCAGACCACAGAGAGTTTTGAGGTGCTATATCAGTATCCGTCAGGCCTCCAATAGATCCTCTGCTGAGAATGTGGCTAACTCTAAGGGTATGCACAGCTGTATAGCCAGGGCCCCTGCAGAGTTTCAGGGGAGCTTGAACAGCAAGTTCTACACATCACAACACAGCCAAGCTTAATTACCTCTTCATATTGCTCCACATGACAAACAGCCATTCACTGGATCCGAGAATGGGACAACACCAGCCAGCAGGCTTGCCAACCAGACAGTCTCCATACTATCATCAGCACTGCTTGCACAGCTATTTGTCTCAATTAGCCATGCTCTGCATACTTGAAAAATATGATGTCAGGATATGGCTTGACTAACAGCGTCCGTAAGTACTGTACCCTTATATTCATGATAAATCATCCTCTAAGAGCTCTCAACTACTGTGTCGTTAAATGTCGAATAAAGCAACAAATCGGCAAATAACCTCATCATCACACAATCATGTTTATGACAGGCTCCTTAATCATTCTTTCATACGGACAAACAGACAGCGACAGCTGCATTGTTTACCTCTGCATGAATCCTGCTGCATTCCTTTATCTTTTAATAAGAGAGAGAGGATGAGAAAAAAAAACAGTGGGGGTAGTGCAAACAAGTGGTGTAGTGTGGAAAGCAAGCACAGCACAGCTGAGAGATACAATCAGATTAAAACATACATGAAGGTGACAAACGGGCAGATAATACAACCAAAAGTCACCCAAGGGCGCCTGGCTACTTTCCCAGAAAACATCTCATAAGAGCCCAACAGCACTACAGCAAACACATGCAACAACCACATATAGCATAATTTGCAAGTGTCCAATTTGACATTAAAGACTGGGCTATGATATGACAACCGTCAGTTTCCCTTTTTCTTTACTCCTGTTCTACACTGTAATCAATGGCATTTCTTTTAATGTTATGGTATACATTTTTATGTAATAAAGTGTCCATGCTTTATGTTTCCCAGTGCACACAATAATGAAAAAGCCCAGACATTTCAGAGAGCAAGAGCCACATGTCAGCCTCTGATGACGATTTAGTAAAATGGGCGCTACTTCAAAGTCAGAAAAGCAAGGAAAAACAGGATTTGTTTTGCTTCTTAAAAAGGACAAAAGACACGCTGTGGAGGAGAGCCAGAGATTAATAAAAACTCATGATTAAATACAGAGTGGTGTATAAGCACAGAGAGTGAAAAGGGATGAGTGAAGAAGAAACACTCAAGCCCCCCAGCAGCGTAGGTCTTTTGCAGCATAACTAAGAGATAGCTCAGGGTCACTTGACCCAGCCCTGACTATAAGCTTTATCAAAAAGGAAAGTTTTAAGCCTAATCTTAAAAGTAGAGAGGGTGTCTGTCTCCCGAATCCAAACTGGGAGCTGGTTCCACAGAAGGGGGGCCTGAAAGCTGAAGGCTCTGCCTCCCATTCTACTTTTAAATATCCTAGGAACCACAAGTAAGACAGCAGTCTGAGAGCGAAGTGGTCTGTTGGGGTGATATGGTACTATGAGGTCTTTAAGATAAGATGGGGCCTAATTATTCAAGACCTTGTATGTAAGGAGAAGGATTTTAAATTCAATTCTGGATTTAACAGGGAGCCAATGAAGAGAAGCCAATATGGGAGAAATATGCTCTCTCTTTCTAGTCCCTGTCAGTACTCTCGCTGCAGCCTTTTGGATCAATTGAAGGCTTTTCAGGGAGTTTTTAGGACAGCCTGATAATAATGAATTACAGTAGTCCAGCCTAGAAGTAATAAATGCATGAACTAGTTTTTCAGCATCACTCTGAGACAGGATGTTTCT
>VUQS01076421.1:3460-19774 GCA_015108495.1 Heterochromis multidens
TAAACAAAATCAAAATTTGTCTTTAAATAATAAAATATTCACATATTTTTAATATACTTATTTCAATTTAAACCTGTATAGAAACAATAGTCTTAGCAGTAGCTGGCACTGCGTCCCATGCAGATTTGTTTCCTGATAGGATTGCTCCATTCCTAAGTCAAATGAAAATAAAAAAAATAGAGAGAGAAAAATTTTAAAGGACAGCATAATAACCAAAAATGTACTTTGCTGTCTGAGGGCAACACGATGCCATAGAGGGTTAAAGTTTTGGATTTTCTGATTATTTTTTATGGGAGTGGATTTGATCCTTTTCAGTCTATTTTTGTTTATTTTATTTACTAGTTTTGTTTAGTTTTAGTCTTTTAAATTAAAATTTGGATTGTATTTGTCAGGGTTGTGTGTTTAAGAAGTTTAGACTAAATAAAGCAATAAAAACATCACTTTGTGACTCACAGTTGTCTGAAATTGTGAGAAAAGTCTTCTCAGGTTGGTTGTGTTGACAGATTTGACCGAGCTGGCTTAAATTGAAGACATAGTTGAAAGTTGTCAACCCAGTAAAGACTCGAAAATCATAACAAACACCTTTGCATTTAATTTAATGTTCTTTCAGCCAGCAATCATGGACCTCAGCCCCTTTGAAGCTGACAACTCTGTCAGCTGCCGGCTGGTTTCTGAGATCCCTGAAGTCTGCAAAGCAGAGGACTGCTGTCTGGGCATTGATGAGGCCGGCAGGGGACCTGTGCTGGGTATGTGACTTTAACTTGCTCTAAGCAAAGCCCTCTAGGTACTTCTACATTAAAACAAACAAAAAAGAAAATCACAGAGCACAGAATGTGCATGTACAGTTAGACCCATAAGTTTTTGGACTATGTATTGCAGTTTTGCCTGTGTACACCACCACGGTGGGTTTTAATTCAAACAATCAAGATGTGATTAAAGTGCAGGCTTTCAGCTTTAATTCAAAGGATTAAAAAAAAACATTGCATTAACTGTTAGGACTGGATCAGTGGTTAGCACTTTCAGCATTGACAGCATAAAGATCCTGGGTTCAAATCCACCTTTATGTGTCGAATTGCATCCTCTCACTGTGCCTACGTAGGTTCTCTTTGGGTATGTCTGTGTAGGTTTGGGTACTCCGGCTTCCTCCCACAGTTCAAAGACATGCATGTTGGGTTAACTGGTGATTCTAAATTGGCTGTAGTGGATGTGAGTGTGAATGGTTGTCTGTCTCTGCTTTAGCAATGTGATAGCCCTATATTCCAGTCCTATGACACATCGGATGTGCCCCAGCCACACTGCAGAAGAAAACGGATGGATTTTTATACATAGTTCCCCATTTTCAGAAGCTCAAAATTAACACTTGACTGTGAGGCAGTTTAATGGCCAGGTGAGGCTTGTTATTTCATGATAAAACAGCAGATAAAAGATCTGGAGTTGATTCCAAAGTGCTTAACTTGTTTTTGTCTTTTCACTCCAACCCCAAAAGCCTGTGCACCTAGCTTTATAGCCTAGAACAGGGGTGTCAAACATAAGGCCCAGGGGCCACAATCGGCCCAGCAAAGACTCTAATCTGGCCCACTGGACAGCTTTGGAAAATGTAAAGGAGGGCATAAATTTTGTACTTTTAATTATATTTTCTTAAGTTTGACGTCTTTTCCTACTGATAAAGATCACTCCCATGGCATTCATACTACACCAAAGTCATTAAGTAATAGATAAACAATTAAATGACATAAAAGTTCCTGTTTTTTCACTACTATAGAAATTTCTGTTTTTGTTTACCTACCAGAACGTTTCCTGTAATTTTACACATTTATTTCCTACAATTTAGTTGTGCTTACAGATGTCTTTCATTTACTACAGCAGCATTTCTTTATCATCTAGGAAAAACTGAGACGTGCTGTTGAAATTGCACTTCTTTTTCTCATATTAAGATATCTCAGGGATTAAATGTGTAGATAAACTTGTTTACACTGACAGACAGGGGAGTTTTACTGGTCTGACCCACTTAAGATCAAACTGGGCTATATGTGGCCCACTATTTAAGTTTGACATCCCTGCCCTAGACCATTTACAACCTACAGAAATCTAAACTAACCATGCCCTTTGCCAAGTTATAACCTTAAATTTAAAATAAAAAAAAACAAAAGCTTCATAACCTGCAGTTTCCACGGTTTCGCAATTTTATCCTGCAGCTTTGGTAAAGGTTTGCTGTGTTATTTGCTGATAGCAACCAACATATCAGCTGATAGTGATGTTTGGTGTATCCTTGTTTGCCGTCTGATCTCTTGGTGAATTAGTATGCACATTTAATAGAGAAATCTAACAGTTTTGATGTTTGTGATGCAGGGCCAATGGTGTATGGGATATGTTTCTGTCCACTTTCCAAAAAGGAGGAGTTGAAGGACTTGAAAGTAGCAGGTAAACTGGTTTGACTGCATCTCTATATTTAAATTGAGAAGGATGTGGCAGTCTTTGTGAGCATGATGCTTTAAACTCATTGTCACTGCTGTCCTCCCAGAGAATACAAAAATAAAGTGTGGCACTTGCCAAGTTATTATTTGCTTTGTTTCAGTAGTTAAAAATGTCACCTGCAAATAAATTGGCGTAAAAAGCCCCTCCAGCATTTTTCTTTCCACATTTGAAAATAAAATTTGTTATTGTGTCCCAGTAATTATTTGCTTCTGTGTCAGATTCAAAGACCCTGACAGAGGCAGAAAGAGAGAATCTTTTTGAAAAACTGGATGAATCTAAGAGTTATGTTGGGTGGGCTCTGCAGATTCTGTCACCTAACACCATCTCTACCAGCATGTTACGGAGGTAATTTGCACATACAGTGCCATGCACATGAGCCTCTTTTCCACTAGTACCTACTCGGCTTGACTCAACGCGGCTCGACTCTGTTTCGGTCGTTTTCCATTACAATTGAGTACCGCATCAATGTGGGTGGGGTCGTTATGGCAAAGTCCCCTAACGTCATCTGTATGCGACACAAACACAACAATGGAGGACATTGAGGCTACCACATAATGGAAAACCCTAAAAACCGAGTCGAGTTGAGCCGAGCTGAGTAGGTACTAGTGGAAACGAGGTTTTGGAGGCTTGTGTTAGTGCACACTGACAAAATGTCTATTTTTTCCTTCAAGGACAAAATACAACCTCAACGCCCTTTCACACGATACAGCGATAGATTTAGTACAGTATGCCTTGGATAGTGGAGTACAGCTTAAAGAGGTATGTAAACAGTTCGTTTCCATGTATAAATCTGCACACAATACAGTTATAATATTGGGATCTGGAATGTCTTGTATGGGTCATATTTACACTATGTTCCTATGGCTAATTGTGCTTTGCAGCTGCCCTCTCCAGCCTTATGGGGCACTTTATGCATCTTCTTCAGGGGTGGGCAATTAATTTTCTCAAGGGGCCACATGAGAAACTGGGAGTGTTGTAGAGGGCCGCACCAATAAGCTGAACTCAGTTCTGCTCGATATTAATTTTCTCTCTTCATAGACTGCTACTGGTACGAGTAGAAGTTATAATTAGGCAATGAAAATGTGAAATAGGCATAGTAAAAAGACCAACATTTTATCACTATTTAATCGACATTCCCAAAAACAGTGAAAATAAATGGCACATTTTTGCAAAATTCCAAAGACTTAACTTTATACTAAGTCCTATTGCTATTTTGCTTATAGTTTAATTACTTCTACAGTTTTTCAGTTCTTTTTTCTTATTTAGTATGTTTTTGGCTTGAATGAGTGAATTCAAATCAGGTTCAGTGTCTGAGGTGGAAATGTGAGGGACAGTCACAACAACAGCAATCAAGAGCTGCCTTGCATTATGTATCTGAGAGCTCTGGATGTCCTTGCCTTTCTTCTCACAAAATTCTTGAATTTCTGCTCTCAGGTCCCATACTCTATTTAGCACTGTGCCCAGGCTGAGCCACCTGACAGCTGTGTGGTAGCCTATGTCACCATATTCAGTATCATGCTTATTTAAAAGTGCAACAAACCGTGTGTGGTTCAGTGCTCTTTCCCTGATGAAGTTTATTTTAGTTACATCAACAACATGGTTAATTTGTAGCACTGACTTACACAACACCTCTTTGTGCTTAATACAATGCAAAAAATACTGATCTCATTTCTGGGTTCATTTCAGTCACTTTGTCTTGCATCCGCTTCAAAAGTCCGACATTTTTTCCCTCTCAGATTTGGACAGCCATCGGTAACACCTGCCAGTTTCTTCATTTTCAGCTCCAGCCTATCCAAGCATGCAGTTACCTACTTTACCTTTCACTGAGCGCATTGCTGCCAGCTCCTCTGTAATCTCAAACTCTTTTGTTATCCCACGTACAAAGATGAGTAACTGGGCTGTGTCGCAGGCATCACAGCCCTTGTCCAGAGCCAAGGAGAGAGAGTCAAAATTGTCTGCTTTGTTTTTCAACTGAAGCTTCAGATTTCCTGCAATGTCCTCGATCCCTGTTGTTACAGTTCGCTTAGAAAGGGGCACATTCTCAAATGCTTCTTTTTTTCAGGGCATATTAGTGTGGCAGAACCCACCAAACACTCTTTGATAAACTTCCCATCAGACAGTAGCTTACTGTTTTTGCTGGTCTTGACTGCTCTGTCCCTGGACATGTAAAGCTTGGTTAAAAGTCCTTGTTCCTTTTGCAGCTTTGCTATTAAAGGTTCAGATGTCTGTTCCCGCTCTGCATCAGTCAAGTTCTTGTATTTCTCTGCATGTTTAGTCTCAAACAGTGATTCAAACTCTAATGCAAATACAAACTAAGCACACGGTTTTATCTCTGACTTCAGTGAATAAATGCTTGAATAAATGCTTGGAAGTCCATGTCTGGTCAGGGACAACCAAAGGGCCAAATGTGGCCTGGGGGCTGTACAATGGCCAGGTCTGATCTACTGTATCGTCATAAAAAATTAAATGTAATAAATCACTATCTTTAATGCAGCTTTGTTATATTTGAAACTGTAGTTAATCCTTTAGTCTTTACCTGTTTTAACTTTTAGCTTGCAGTGATCCAACCCCACTTTTTTCCCCCTTCTTTTCCCTTTTCCTCCTATCCTCTTCATTGTATATTTTCTGCTTCGGTCTTACCTTTTTCCATCTCTCTGGTGTTGTGCAGATTTATGTGGACACAGTCGGCCCAGCAGAGAAGTATGAGGATAAACTCTCTCAGCGGTTTCCAGGGATTCAAGTGACTGTGAGGCCAAAAGCTGACTCCCTCTTCCCCATCGTCAGTGCAGCCAGTATCTGTGCGAAGGTTAGTGACCAGCCCTCAGCTGGATCTCAGTCTTTTCTGTTTTTTTTCAATTCCCTGACTTATTACAGTTGCTTGGTGCTTTATTATCTCTGGAAGGCTGTGAAGTTACATCCAAAACTTTATTGAAATAAGTTGGTCTTACGAGCTGTAGTAAATGCAAAGCAGGTGTGCACTGGATTTTGTATGACTTTACCATCAGGCTAAAGAGAAACATTTTAATTTAATGCAAGATTGATTTCTTTTTCTTGTAAAGATTACACAATTTTTTAAGGTATTTTTTTAGGAGTGTATCTTGCGTGATCATGTGGTGCGAACAGCAGACTTTTGGTTCTTTAAAGATTTTAGATCGAGCTGTCCAAAGGACACAATGTAGTTGAATTCAGCAAAGTTAATGGTCAGGCTGATTAGCAGTCATTGTGCCAACATGTCAGAATCATTTCATTCTCTAATATTGCTGCAAGCAGTAGGAAATTTGCCTATAAATGTGCTTGTCTTTTTTTTCCCCCTTCCCTTTAAAACTTGTTGACCCTAGAAATGCTTCTTGTCTACTGTAAGTACACAATAGACCAGTTTTCCAAAAGGACCAATCGTCCTTTTGGGATTATTGAGCTAACATTGCTGTTGCTAAAGAAGTTTCATATTTTTCATTTTTAGCTCTTAAAGAAAAGGCTTTCTGGTGCTATTTTTCGGTTTTCAGGTTGCTAGGGATCGTGTTGTGAAAGACTGGAACTTTGCAGAGGACCTGGGAGAGGTGAATACAGACTATGGCTCAGGATACCCTAATGGTAACAAACAATCCACATATGTTATTATCCTCCTACAACAGCATGTGTTAAATGTACTGGATAAAACTAGCACTTTAATGATTACACTGTATATAATAAGAAGATGGCTTTGCTTAAATAAAAGTATGTAAAGTTATTGCCTCAGAAAAATTAAGTAAGGCAAACTTCAGAAATGTTGTTTGTGAGTGTGGATCCAAAAATTAAGTCATACACTGAACATAAATGATAAGTCACATTAACAATGTACTTTTTCCTACTTAATTTTAAATTAAATGTACTTAATATACGTTAGTGTAGCTGTTAAAGCTGGGGTGGGCCATGCAATGGAAATTTGAACTGAAATATGACACACAGTGCAGAATTATTTTAAACTCCATGAAAAACTGTGAAACATAACACATTCCTGTCATAAGCCTTTGTCCTTGTTTCAAAAACCAAGCATTTGTTTTGAAAATGTTGACTTTTTGCATCAGTCTGGGGTATTCCTACATCACACTGTCCACTTAAATTGTTTATCAGCTTTATATATTATACATTATATACAGAATATAAAAATATTTTTTTGCAAGCACTTTTTATCAACAAATATGTGGGTGTATTCAGGAATATTAACTACAGTTTTGTTTCTGTTATTTTCTTTAAGTTTTCACTGTTTTTACTTGTATAGCTGACTCAAACTTTAATACTACTGCAGTACAGAGCTGCATTAGTGAATAAAACAGATCATGTAAATGAATGCATGAGTTTCTGTAATGTGTATTCATGTTTCTCTAACTATACAAGCATTAGTTATACCTGATATATTTATAAATGCCACTTTGTCATGAAACTGTGTGTTATTTAAAACTTGACACAGTTAAGACAATTGTTTGCCTCTCTTTGCAAGGCCATCGTAACCTGGCTCCACATCTGATAAAATGTAACATGTAGTTCATCCTAAAAAAAAAAAGAAAACAGAAATAGAAAGAAAGCTTGCACACATAGGTAGAGTACCCTCTGTTGGAATTGCATTAAATAGACAGTACAGATTCATTGCAGTTATTCACCTCGAGATTCTTAAAGCAGTGCTGCCTTTTTATCTATTTTAAAAAAATTATTTAGTCTAAGGCTGTTTTGTTTTACTTTCAGGAAATTATGGCCTGAATTAAGATGGTCTGTGATCTGGTGCTGTAATACAACAACTCCCAAAATGTGGTTACATTATAATTAAAATTTACATTACAGGGACACTGCTTTAGTGAATCAGGGACATTGTTTGAATTAACAGTGCAGGCATTTTACTTGTTGAATTTAATTGCATGTAGAAACTGGTTGTAGATAAACCGACACTGAGTCCCACGCTTTCCTGTGTTTCCAGACCCCAAGACTAAAGCGTGGCTGCTGAAGTACCTTGACCCAGTATTTGGTTACCCTCAGTTTGTTCGATTTAGCTGGAGCACTGCCCAAACCCTAATGGACAGCAAAGCGGTGACTGTCCACTGGTAAAGAGCCTACTTTGACCAAAGTCCTACTCTGGTTTTGAAATCCATGATTAAAACTGCCACAGTGTTAAAAAAAAACAGTCTTTGTCCTGGTAAATCTGTTCTCAGGGATGATGATGAAGAGGATGGCAAGAAGGCAGCGCAGCGACAGAACAACAGGTCAATGTTGTCATACTTCAGTATATCAGCTGGAGGTAACGACCAAAATGCGACCCACCAGACGCACCGCTTCTTCACTGAGCGGAAGCTGAAGAGCCTCAACACACTCTGAAGACACATTAGAGGACATTCACATACACAATGTCATAAATGCATGTGCGATTTTCATGTACAGCCACAGATGCAAACTTGGGTCACAATCTGCCTTTATTTGTCTTTTTTGTAGCTTTTATACATAAAAATGTTTAAATATGTTTTAAAGTGTGTTTTTTGTTCTGTACCATACTTTAATGCCAATACTGCCCTCTATTGGCAGAATGACAGACTACACCAGGGCTTTGAAAAGCATCATCAGAGTTTACCAAGCATTATTATGGGTCACCAACACAACAAGAACAAAATATTCATCCAAGTCTGACAACAGTGAAATCGTAAACTTTGTCTCAAATCTGAAGAACGTATTAATTCTGTACACTTTTAGCAAACTCTACAATAAAACCTGCTCATAGATGGTGTGCATTGCAGATTTGAGACACACTACATATATATCACGTTTTTCAGGCTGCACTGTTTTCCACAGACTTTAGCTCATAATTTATATTTTCCTTCTTTTGGGTTGCGATTGGGAATTAAAGCACCAGTACCAAGCACTACTTAAAACATAAATGAATATTATCACAATAAAACACAGCATTTACATTTTTATGGAAATCAGTCATTTCAAAGAAAAATATAATAATAAAGTGTGTTAATACAAACTTTTAATACTTCACAGCATTTGGTAGTTGTTGTGGTTGCAGTTCACTTGATACTATTCTGAGAGATTGAGTATCCAGCTCTTGTAGGGAAACTGTGTCTTTTGATATGTAATGGCTAAATAAATATGGTCCAGGTTTGGTTTGAGTCGTCAGTCCTGACAAACATTTTGCCAACAACATAATACAACATGCTACAAAGTTTTCGTGCTAAGCATCTCAAAAATAAAATAATACATTGCATTTGTATCACAATCAGTAAACAACTGAGGAGCAGATATTTGGAACTAAATCATCTTTAGCCTCTGTTGTCTTCAGTGTTACTTGCTGAGACTACAAATATGAGGTAGAAGTAGGATGAGGTTTGATGGTATTACTGCATATAGTTCCCATCTTTAAAGCCCACTCTGTAGTCTGTATCAATCCAACAATGTGCATTTAGAGAGCACAGCTGAATTCTAAGATGATCTCCAAATGTTTGTATTCCAGAAATCAGCCATGCTTCATCCTCTTCTCACTCCTCTGGCCTTTTCTTCAGGACACTTGAAGACACATCACATTTTGCTATAGGAAGATGAAAGGTTAACAAATGTTGGCTAGAGAGGGAAATCTATTTCTCCACGTTGCTAGTTCCTGTTGGGTTTGTTTCTAGATTCTTGGATCCTCTTCCCACAGTTCATAGCTAAAGTGGAGACAGCAAACGAGGACAGGATCATGATAGAGCTCCCCACAAAGTGAGATGAGGCTCCTCTGGGGGTTGCTCTCAGGGCTCTCCTGGGAAAAGTCTCTCTGTCAAAGGCCGGGGTGGCAGTCATTGTTTGCGCCACAGGCTCCATGGTTGTGGAGGGTACTCGGATATCAGAAAGATGAACGCGAAGGCAAGTTGGGAGGTTATACGTTGCCTGCTGCAACCTCAGCTGGAGCTGACTGAATCACTCTGTCCTGCTGATTCCTTCTTGATCCTTCTATGGCCATTTATAACTTACCCAGACTTCTTTTCTAATTCCTCTGAGGAGCTCGATGTCCTGTTGCGTCAATGGGATTAGTTAGCGGTTGGCCCACGCGTACAGAGGACTAAGGCAGATCTATTTCAGCTTAGGACTGCGTAATGTAATTCTATTAGATCATCCTGTCTTTATTCTATAGTGAATAGGTAGCGTTATATATGGGATAAAAGCTTGCACTTTGTTAGGTATACTTGGTAGTACTAGGTTGGGCCCCCTTTTTATATCAGAACTGCCTTAATTTTTCATGACAGATTGAACAAGGTGCTGGAAATATGTCTGTGTAGGTTCTCAGTCATCCAGGTCATGGTAGTCTAAGGGTTTGAAAGAAGGCAACTGGACTTCTTTAAGTTGTTTGAAGACATTTCATCTTTCATCCAAAAGGCTTCTTCAGTTCTAAAACCAAATGGTGGAGTCCCAGGTATTTAAACCCTAGTGGGGGTTGTCTCTTGACTGGTGGTCATTAACCCACTATTGATCATGTGAGTCATCACATGAGCCCAGGTGTGAAAAAGGGTGTGGGTCATTATCACCACAGGTTTCAGGTGAAACCATTGCCCCAAACTATCATGTGTCCTATTGAGGTCACCTGATGCAAGATGTAGATGGGAGTTGAGGCGCCTGGGAAGGGATCTCAAGACTGCATTGTATGTGGCTGACAGTTGGTGTCGTAAGCCACCACCTCTGTTCAATGATGTTTAATTGGACTATCTCACACTGGGTGTGTATGTATATACGTGTATGTGTGTGCAGAAATATGTTTATATATGTATATATATCTGTAAATTTGTATATCTTTTGAGGTGTTACTGGGATTATAAAACCAAGTACATGTAACAAATTGTAAGGAAGAATTTATGATGGATAGGGCATAAACAGGAAGAAAAAAGTGTTGATTATTAAATAACAAATAGTGGAAAGGGGCTGGGATTAAATAAGCTTATGCTTCTTCCTACTAGTTTTTGAACATGTAGTTATTTATTATGATTATTATTGTTTTGTTTTCCTTTTGTTCTGTTTGTTTGTGTTTCTTTTTTCTCTGTTGTTGGTGTACTATTTTAACATGTTCAAAATAAAGCTACAAAAAAAAAAAAAAAGTAATGGCAATGGAAAGAGTTAGTTCCAAAATGTAATATAATGTAACTGATGACTTATGAAATAAGTGGAGCAATGAATGAGCTGACATTGATACATTTTTTCATTTCATCTTTTGTCAAACCCTGCAGTACTTAATTAAAAGATGCACTCAGTGTGTCCAGTACGATGCAAAAGTCTTGAGTCACCCTTCATTTCCTTATATTTTACTAAAAAAAAGTGAAATAGATGCAGTGATTTATTGAAACATGTAAGCATACATGGAAATACAGTATACAAGGCAAAAACAGAGTTTATACTATTCTAACAAGCTTGTAAGTCAATATTTGGTATGACTACCTTTATTCTTCACCACAGCCTGAACTCTCTTAGGCAGCTTTATCATAATTTCTTTCAGTGGTCTTCAGGAATAGTTCTCCAGGCTTCTCTAAGGACATTCAAAGCTCTTCTTTGGATATTTGCTGCCTTTTGTTCCGTTCTCTGTCAAGATGATCCCACACTGCTTCAATAATGTTCTGGGTCCATGACTAATAATGTTCCATTGTGTTTTTTTTCTATCAAGGTATGCTTTTACTGCACTGGCAGTGTATTTGGAATCACTGTCATGCTGAGAAATGAAGCCACTGCCAGTCAGAGGCTTTCCAGATGAGTATTGCGTGGTGGATTGTAGGGTTTTTACCTTACGATATAAAGCGCCTTGAAGCGACTTTTGTTGTGATTTGGCGCTATATAAATAAAATTGAATTGAATTGAAATTGAATTGAATTGGATCAAAATCTGACTGTACTTTTCTATGTTCATAATTCCATAGATTTTGACAAGATCTCCAACACCACTGGCTGAAATGCAGCCCCAAACTATGGCAGAGCCTCCACCATGTTTTATAGATGGCTTTAGACATTCAGTGTTGTATCTCTCTTCTTCCATACATATTGACAATTTGAACCAAAAATTTCAATTTTGGATTCATCACTCCATAAGACTTGTTGCCACTGACTTTCAGTCCAGTTCTTGTGTAATTTGGCTTACCTCAGCCTTTTCTCCCTATTTTCCTTCCTTAAGAATGGCTTCTTGACAGCCACCCTTCCACTGACACCGTTTCTGATGAGGCTTCAGTGAACAGTAGATGGATCAATTTCAAGGCCAGATGCATCTCTCAGGTCCTGTGTCAGGTCTCTGCTGGATTTTTCTCCTATGCCTTAAGGACATGACTTTCAGATACCGTTCATCTGCTGTAGGTAGTTTTTTTTAGGCTTGCCATTTCTTTTTTTGTCCTCCACTTGTCCAGTTTCCTCAAAATTTTTAAATACACACTGCACACCATATGCCAATTTTTTGGCTAATAGCGTGTTGGTGCAAAAACTATTTTATGAACTGTCTTACCTTTGGCATGTTTTTTTTTTTTTTTGTACATTAATCTAAAGAAATAAGAACAAATTATGTGTTTTGCAAAAGGCTGCTCGTAATAATGTGCCTAAAGACTCAATTTAAGATTGCTTCTTTGCCAAGTTGTCTGTTATCTGTACACACAACACTGGTGCCTTTTTATGCTTGAATGATTCATAGGTCAGTGTTAAGTTGCATAAAAAACAAAAAACAAATAAACATTCATCTGAAAATGGTCAGGGACAAGGACTGGTCTGAAAATGAAAACACTGGCTAAAAAAAGCAGCCAATGTCCAAAGACAAAAATTTTGAAAGGTCTTCAGAAACCTGGAGAATTATTGCTCAAGACCACTTTAAAAATTACAACAAGGTCTAGCTCTTTGGAAGAAAAATGCAATTAAATACGGTTTGGCTCAAGACTTTTGCAGAGTACTGTATATCAAATACATTTCTTTTTCTATTTTGCTTTTCTTTGTTCACATTGCTTACCTTTTTAGCCATTAATCTGATAAACATACCTGAAGGCTTTGACAATTATGAAAACATACCTTCACATCATTTCAGTTTCTTAATATCAAGACTAAATGAAGGGCAGATTTAAAAGCATGTGACTATGTACTAACCCAGCAATAATGACTCCTTCATATACAGAAGTCAGATAAATGCACTCTTTAAGATCTTGTCATGATTTATTTCAAATAACTTTTCCTGTTCCACTTTCCCCAAACTTCCCCAAACTTACTTTTTTTCAGCTAGTGAGTTCCTCCAATTACCACAGTATCTTTAAACAGTCTCCACAGAACATGCCACAGATTTTTAGAGTCAGTGCAGACAGGTGTGCAGAGGAGTAATGGCACATAACAACTATATTTCTCCTAATCAATATATATGTCATAGTCATGAAGTTAGGTAATTTGCTTTCTTACTTTGGCTAATGACAAAATAATATCATGCTCAGCCTCAGCTTTACTTCAGTACAAAGTGTGTTCAGTACAAAGTAGCATGCTAAAACTCCAAGCTACAAGTGGTAACATAAACACTGTAAACACTGTAGCCTGCATGAGTACTGCAATAGGGAGAATGTTAGCATGCTGACATTAGCATTTAGCCCAATGCTGTGCAAAATTACAACTTTACAAAGCAGCAAGCATGAGTGCAGAATCTAGATTTTTACACGGGGAGATTTATGAATGGAAGTGTGAATGGTACACTGTTTTTTTTGTTTTTTTTTTAAAAGAAATGATACAGAAGACAATCAATGCTTGAGAAAATTTGAGAAAACTACTGAAACACCCAGACCCTTTATGCCAGAAAATTTTAATTCCAACACTTTTATTCAATTATGAGAAGTCAACATTCAATCCATATTTTTTTTTTTCAGTCGACAGCACAAATTTCATCAGCCTATTCAAAGTATGTTTATCCTCCCACTAAACACACAATACACAAAGTCTCAAGAAGAGATGCTGTCAATATTTACCATCTTTTGCAGGAGAAGGTCAATATTTGATATGCGCTGAAATGGTTTAAATTAAGAATGAAATAAAATGAACGTACACAATAGTACAGTATGACATTTCTGCACTTTTGCAAAAATGTCCATGTATGCACACTTGCTCAGTACTCACTACATGTAAGGTAAGAACATGTGTGTTTGTGTGTATGTGTAAATGTACTAGGCTTGTGTCTGAATTAGTGCAAAAATAAGCATATTCAGACTTACTATGATAGGTATCAACAGCATAATCTCACCATAGTAATATAGTCTTCTGGGATATATTTGGCTATGTACAAAGACAGAGGAAGACAGATTCACAAACACATACATATGTGCACACACACCATCTGGAGAAATGCCTGTGAGCATCCATCCATGCAGCTATCACTATTCACAGCTGTTCACTATCATGAATGGGATATTTTTCAAAGATAATTTTAATGATCTCAAATATAGTTAGCTGTATTAGTATTTTTAAATGAAAAATTATTTGTCAGGCATTCACTTACTACAATACTTAACCTACTGTCTTTTTTCTGTCACCCAACCCTCACTGCAATAGTTAACGCATGAGAAGAAATGATGATGTAATGCCCTTATGCCTTTATCATGCCCAATGTCTTTACAGAATTAAAAAAAGTCATGACTGGATATAAAAAAAAAGGGGAGAGTGATAACAACATCAAGAGACCAGCAGTTTGGAAAAGTGTAAAGAGACAGAAGCAGTGGTGGGAGAAGTTCCCTGGCATTTCTCTAGTATTTGCTCCCTTTGGGACTTTTAAAAGGAAAGAGGGATATGTCACTTGCACTCACTAAGAGGAAGCAGTTTGACACGTTCTCCCCAATAATAGGTCACTTTAATTACCAAAATCCATCTAGTTACAAATCTGTTCCATAGTAAGCCAAACAAACAAATGAACAAACAACAACAACAAAAATAGAAATTGCAATTCAGATAGGAAGAATTTTCAGAATATTTTCATATTTTCACCTTTTTTTTTGTAACACAATTGTTTACCTTCATGTAATACAGAAGTGTTAAAGATTATATTGTGGATATATTAAGTTTATTGGTTAAAAAAGGGTCTCTAAATTCTGTTAAAATCACAATAGAGACTGCAATCATGGGAAGCCATTGGCTATCAGGCCAAGAGGCCAGTGTTTTCTGGCTTGCAATGTAGCTAGCACATATCTAGACAACTGAAATGCAGGCTAAGACTTTCAGCTGCATGCATCAATCATTGTTTACAATCTGAGTGTGGTTTCAGATAATTTTTTAATTGAAAAAAAAAAAAAAAGCTAGTTAAAAGGCAAATTATTGTCAGCATTTTAGCCAATGTATTCCAGTTTTGCTCTCCATATTGTAGCTAAAGATTCCTCAGATCTGACTGGTTGATAATGCTTAAAAGGGTCCCCACATTTATGCATAGAAAGTTATATGTTTGAAGACATGATGGAGACTTCAGTGTCTCCAGAAAACTGTTGAGGCATCTACCCCTTAAATCACAGGATTTTACTGTACACTCTGTATTGTACATTATACTTATTGTATCATTGTATACCAGGCGACAGCACAACATAGGCTTTAATGCTACCTAACCAACCAGTTACAGAGGTTTACAGAGAAAAGCACACTACTAAAAATAAGTACAGGCTAGACTGTGTGTTATGTGTTATGTGTGACACAAGGGAACAAGTACTCTCATCATTCTCTGGTGGAAGATGAGTTGATGAATGTTCTTCCTATTTTTAGATATGTCAGTGGACATGTCATTGGTGTCAAGATACTCTTTTCATTCTTTTTTCCTTTAGATCTGAGTGGCAAAACAGAGTACATTGCTCCACCTATGTGGTGAAAACATCATCAACCTGGCAAGAAAATGAAAGTATATTTTCCTCATAAAGCATATTTATACTGGAATATTTTTAATATTTCCAGATTTAATGAAACCAAAGCATGATAAACAGGGCTCAATCCCTTTGTGGGCAACTGAAATGAATGATAAATTGAAATCCAGATCAGTGTGGAAAATCAGAGCTTGATGCCACTTTTCATATCTGCCTTTTCATGTTATACATGACTCAGCTGTTCAGTTATTGCACTTTAACACACTGCAGATTCAAATAATGACTCCACCTGTTTAATAATTTTATATATAAACAAACTCTGATGTAACTCATGCTCTTTATGTATCACACTTGTCCATAAACAATATGCTCACCGTGCTATTTTAAAACATGATGTCCAAGCAGTTTCACAGCACAGAAAGAAAGTTGCAGGAAGCTAACAGCAATGTTAACTGCTGCTGAAGATATAGCCATGATTATTAAAAATCATCAACATGAACATTTTGTGTTGTACCCCAACTAACCAATCTAACCAAAATCATCAAATGTGCTGATATAAGCATGTAGTGCATAAAGCCTTGAAAAAATGCTCATATGGTATGATTCTCCAAAATCTCTTTGAAAAACTTGGTCCATGCCCACTGAGTGGGAATGTGTGGGAGGGAAACGTTTTCTCATGCTGACCTCTGAGAGTTTGCTGACACAACCCTCAGAGGGTGAATACCAAATGCTCTTGCTGCAGGCAATGCTCTATAGGTTCACGTCCTCCAAAGCCCATTTCCTGCCTCCTCTACCCCCTGCATCTTTCCCCCTGCCGCTCTTGTTCACTGTAACACAAAGACAACAGTCCCAAAAAGCGTTCCTCCCTGTCCCTCCCTGTCTCCCTGTGAACGCTGGTTTGAACGGGGAGTCAATGAGGCCATTTACGTGAAAAGGGAAAGACCTTCTCTGAACCGAGGAGGGGGCCTAAGGGTACATCTTTCACCATCTTACAGTGCTGTGATTGCAGTGGCATTTTAATG
>VUQS01076421.1:19794-35655 GCA_015108495.1 Heterochromis multidens
AAGGGTACATCTTTCACCATCTTACAATGATGTGATCGCAGCCATTCCCCAATCTCTGTGAATGGTACTCATGGCCTTTGATCAATGGTCATGACAATTTGCATACTATTGATCATGAAACTAACCAAATGGCCCATTGTTAGTCAGTGGTGTTAGTTTCGGTCATTATGCAAATGTACTGTTTATAAGGTTGGGGAATCCTGCAGTCAGCTGAGACTGAAGAAGTCACTTGGATAAGCTGACGAAACGTTTCTCCCACTAAAAACGCTACGTCCAGATGAACAGATTCAGCTTTTTGGGATTCTTTTGCCTGGATTATTGAGCATGCATCAAGACAAAGACAACAGGGTTTTAGCCCACAGGATAAGGCCTGGTTGCCAAACAGCAGCCAGAGCTTGACCACTGTGCTGCTTTTCTTAATGCATGCTTTACAATTTTAAGTGGCTAAGTCAATGTGTTTGGCTGTACTCCAGGTTCACAATGTGGCACAAGCCAAGTAACCTCTTAAGGCTGATCCCTGTGCTATGTTGTTGCATCTGTGTTGTTTCTCTGTACAGGGTGTGGATGTGACAGTGGCTGAGAAGTGATGAGGGGGGACATCCACAGCATCCCCCCAGGGCTCATGCTGAAGCTTTATCTTTGCCTAAGGCAGAGCAGTTCAGCTGAGAGGATGTACTCGAGGAGCCAAATGAAATAAATCACTGGATATTGGCTTTGGCTTTACAGACGTGGCCAGGGCTTGGTACAAGTGTGCCTGTCTGAAAAGGTCAGTAGTGCAAATGCTGTGGCCGGGGGGGCTAACACAACTTGTCCTCCTACCACTTTGAAGACCTGAGGATCAAAAGGCCATGGTTACATCACAGTTTACTAGCACCACATGAAGTGACTATCTGTTTGACTGTGTGCACGTGTGTGTGTGTATTTGCAAAGATGAGTGGGCATGTGAGTGTCTGAGATGTAATCCCAGCAACGTGGGCGTAGACTAGAGGTTTGACACAGGCATTACAGCATATCTTTATTCAGAAACTAGAGCCAAGCTATATCCCCATCCGCTTGCTGTCATTACAATAAAGAGGTACAAAAATAAACGACAACCTGAACAAGCTGTATGTTATGAAACCCTCCGCAGAAAGACTATAAGGCAAAATGGGTAAAGTTTCAGTTTGAAGGAAGAAATCCCAAATCCGCAGTAAAGCCGGATCAAGTGGCTTCGCCTGAATTCTTTCTGAAATGTGTTCTATTCTCAGAGGGTCAAACTCTCTTCCACAAGTTTGGGAATTAGATGGTTTAACTCATCTTCAGGGCCAAATTATCAGTTCTTACACCTGACCAGCAGTGGCCACAGGCTAATAGGCAGAACCTTTTTATACTGAGACAAGTGCTAGGGCTGTGGAGAAAAAAAAATGACCAGAGAACAAAAATGTGTCTGGATTAGTAGGTATATGAGGCAGAAATGCTGTCAGTGGAAAAATATGAGAACGATGCTTTCTTAATCTTCTTTTATTCCTCCCTTCATCAAGCTCAGTGTGACCATAGGATGCCATGGTATGTTCTGGTCAAAATTGAGGATTATTATGTGAACCACATAACATATAACAACCATATTGTGATGCTTGTGCAAACCCAGTTACACAAACTAAAAGGAGTGTCAGATACAATAACCAAGGGTGGGAGAGGAGAGGAGAGGAGAGGAGAGGAGAGGAGAGGAGAGGAGAGGAGAGCAGTGCAAAAGGTGAAAAGTACACACATCAGGAGAAGAAGATGACCTAGGACCTTACAACTATCTCTTTTGCATCTCAATCACGCTGCTACATGAATATCAAAGCCGAGCTCTTGATGGACAACCAGGACAAAAATGAGAGATAGAGGGAGATCTCTGCAGTAATGATGAGGGAGGAACGAAGGAAAATAATTGCAGATACATCGTTTTTGAAGATCAAGAGAGAGGGAGATGAGCAACCTTCTTACTGCTTCACCAGACCCATGTAAATATGAATGATGATGCTATAGAGCAATTTTTTGCAGGCTATCTGGGAACAGACACATGCAAATAAACTTTTGATCTATTGCATGTTCTGTTTAGGATGTTTATTTAGCAGTAAATATTTAAATGGGAAGCATCTTGCTCTGATAAACATGATCCAAATATCATAGATGAGCTGCTTTTTAGTCTTTTTTATTTAACTTTAAAAGCCAAACATTTGGACAATTTAAAAAAACAAAAAACACGGACACCTTGTCCTCACAAAGTCGTGAGACAGCATCAGCTTTATGCTTGTGGGCACCTCTGCTGGATTAATTAAGTTTAGTACCTTGCTCTAAGACATCTCCGTGGTAGTCGATCAGTTAATGGACTGTGTTCTCTTGCCATGGGTTTCTAAGCCAGACTGTGGATCTCACCAGTGACCACAACCTTATTATCTTCACCTCTTGGCCAGCGCTGCCTCATTATATCTGTTAGAGAATGAAAATCCCCATTGAAACCAACAGACTTCTCCTTGGGGAGCCATTTCATCTAAGCTCATCTGAAGTTAAATATCAATGACTGCATGTTGGAATGCATATAGAGAGATGAAAATCCACTTACACCATTAATAACAGCATTAAATTAGTGATGGTATGAGAGAGATGTCATTTCAGTCCACCTTTCTTCACTCAGCTGTCCTTGTGTGACCCATCATCCCTTTAATAGTAAAACCAGCCTCATCATTCTCTTTTTTTTGTAAGAAAAGGATGAATAAAAACGAGAGCAGAGGGCCAGTAAATATTCTCATAAATGAGATTTGATTTTGCTCTCCCCTCCTTCATTCTTCCCTGTTAATTAACATTAACTTCGTCTCCCTTTTCTTCCTATTCCTATCTCACAGTCTCAGCTTCGTCTGGCCCGTGTGACACAAAAGGACACCATAAAAAGTCCTTAGTGTTCGCACCAGTGCGCACGAAGATCATATCGGGCCACACCATAAAGAAAGACACCAGCACCAGGCTGTCGCTCTCGTAGCACCACAGCCCAATGCAATTATCAGTCAGCGGTGATAATAGAACTCATAGGGAGGTGTAATGGCTTTTAGATTTGCACCTCATCATCATCATCATCCCAGCCAGAGCTACAGGCAAGCTAACTGCATTACCATTCACTACTATATCTATATAGAGTATACATATACCCTACTGTGAGAACATTGTTTCTTTCTTTTTCCTTGGCGTTTTCCATCTCATCCTAACATGTTTTTTGATACCCATTTGAACTGCTGTACATATAGAACAACTATAACTTACTGTGCTACACACAGCACACACACACAGACACACACAAATGATCTCTCCTCTTCTTTCTAATCCACACACAGTGCCTATGCTAATATGATCATCCAGACTGAATGCATAGTCTTGAGTGGGGTTTGTTGACAAATGCTGAAAACACGGAAAATAAATTGTACTGTATGCAAAATGCTGTGGCACACAAAGCTGACCTTGGAGCAGAGTAGAGAATTAAAACGTTCATACAATAGGCTTGTATTGTTTGCTCTGTGTTCATTATTTGTTCATTTGCAACACAGTGTATTAACTGTAATGTGGAAAACAGAAGAAAAACCTTCTTTTTTTTTTTTTGCCCAAGCAAAAATCATAATCCTTCCTTTCTTTGGAGGGATTATGATTTATGTTGGAGCTGTCGTTCCTCTCAGTTTTACCATTTGATGGAAATTATGTAGACAAATTGAATGTATACCACAACAAAATGAAGAAAAGAGCATAATATGCAAGTATATAATTGTAAATAAGTAATAGTTCAGTGTTTGGTCTTTTTTCTTTTTTGTTTGTTTTGTGTTTGTACATTAATGGCTCCAACACCGATGGCATGCCCATTGAAAATAGTGTAAATGTAAAACCACCACAATCCAATTTACAGTTTTTCTCAATCGCTTTGACGCAGTTCTCACAGCAGGAAGGTCATTCTCACCTCTCTTAATGCACCCCATCTACAATCTACAAACATTTGTGAAAGAATGGGTCGCTTTCAGGAGCTCAGTCAATTCCAGCATGATAGGATGACAGTCGTGAAATTTCTTTGCTACTAAAAATTCTTTTAGTGGTAATATAGCAAAGTGGAAGTGATAGGGAACGACGGCAACTCAGCCACGAAATGGTAGAACACGTAAAATTACAGAGTGGAGTCAGCGGACTCTGAGGTGCATAGTGCGCAGAGGTCACCAACTTTCTGCAGAGTCAATAGCTACAGACCTCCAAACTTCATGTGACCTTCAGATTAGCTCAAGAACAGTGCGTAGAGAGCTTCATGGAATGGGTTTCCGTGGCCGAGCAGCTGCATCCAAGCCTTACATCACCAAGCACAATGTAAAGCATTAGATGCAGTGGCATGCTGCCACTGGACTCTAGAGCAGTGGAGACGTGTTCTCTGGAGTGATGAATCACGGTTCTCCGTCTGGGTTTGGCGGTTGCCAGGAGAACGGTACTTGTCTGACTGCATTGTGCCAAGTGTAAAGTTTGGTGGAGGGGGGATTATGGTGTGGGGTTGTTTTTCAAGAGTTGGGCTTGGCCCCTTAGTTCCAGTGAAAGGAACTCTTAATGTTTCAGCATATCAAGACATTTTGGACAATTTCATGCTCCCAACTTCCAACATGACTGCACACCAGTGCACAAAGCAAAGTCCATAAAGACATGAATGAGCACGTTTGGTGTGGAAGAACTTGACTGGCCTGCACAGAGTCCTGACCTCAACCCGATATAACACCTTTGGGATGAATTAGAATGGAGACTGCAAGCCAGACCTTCTCATCGAACATCAATGTCTGACCTCACAAATGTGCTTCTGGAAGAATGGCCAAAAATGCCCATAAACACATTCATAAACCTTGTGGAAAGTCTTCCCAGAAGAGTTGAAGCTGTTATAGCTGCAAAGGGTGAGCCGCCATCATATTAAACCCTATGGTTTAAGAATGGGATGTCACTCAAGTTCAGATGTGTGTGAAGGCAGACAAGTGAATACTTTTGGCAATATAGTGTATATTCCTCAGAGGTTTTGCCACATATTGGCATGATAGGATCACACAGTTGCTGCAGATTTGTCAGCTGCTCATCCAAATTTCCTTTGACCACATCCCAAAGGTGCTCTACTGGACTGAGATCTGGTGACTGTGGAGGCCATTTGAGGCCAATGTGGTTTTCTGTTGCTGTAGCCCATATGCTTCAAGGTCATATGTGTTGTGCTTTCAGAGGTGCTCTTCTGCATACCATCTTTGTAATGAGTAGTTGATTGAGTTACTGTTGCTGTCCTATCAGCTCAAAGTAGTCTGGCCATTCTCCTCTGACCCAGAAAACTGCCGCTAATTGGACATTTTCTCTTTTTCAGACCATTCTCTGTAAACCCTAGAGATTGCTGTGTGGGAAAATCCCAGTAGATCAGCAGTTTCTGAAATACCAGCGCGTCTGGCATCAACAACCATGCCACTTTCAATCACCTTTCTTCCTGATACTCGGTTTGAACTTCAGCAGGTCATCTTGACCATGTGTACGTACCTAAATGCTTTGAGTTGCTGACATGTGATTGGCTGATTAGATATTTGCCTTAACGAGCAGTTGAACAGGCATACCTAATAAAGTGGCTGCTGAATGTATGCAGTGTGACTTTACTGGACTATACAGTAGTTGGTGCTATGTTCTCAGATTGTATATATTTTCTTTGTCTGTTTTCTGAGCCATATAGTTTCATGAGTATCATTTTGCTTTTCTTGATTTCAGCAATTTTGTAAAGTTTCAAATAAATCCTTCACATTTCACTTTTTACTCTACATTAGACCCATATTTTTACAGAACTCTTTTCTAAGTCAGTAAGGTTTTGAAAAAAGTAAAAACAATTTGGTGCCTAAGTTTTAAAACTTTGGTTAAAGCTTTTTATTCATTGATCACAGAGTTGAAGTGATTGACTGAGTTTGCATGTTTTGACATGTGAAAAAGGTTTTGATTGTTTTAGTGTCTTTTACACAGGTGAGTCTGTGTTATGAAAATGCCTTAACTGTTTTGAGAACTGCATTAAGAGTGGTGAGAATGATGTTCCTGCTGTGAGAATTGCATGAAAGTAATTGAGAAAAACTGTAATACAATAACCTACTGTGAGAAAGCCATGGTATTCCTGCAATGCAAAGGATAAAAAGGTGAAGCACACACAGAAAGTGATGGGAACAACCTTAAAAAAGGTGTGAAAATAAAGTCAATTTTCTGGAGAAAATCCAGACTAACTGCCTGACAAGCTCAAAGTGCCCTGTGCACCTAAATTGCATTCTCCTAAACACACTTTCTCCCAGATTACAGGTTTGTTATGTTTCACAACATATCTTCACCATCCATGCACATGGTTTCCTGATATCGTCTTTTCAATCAACCAATTATGACCACCATTAGCTGGGGAAGATAACCCAGTAGAAACTGGGGAGAAGCTTTGAACATGGAGTTTCAGAATGGCTCTATTCCAACCCAAACCAGGATCTATCCCTGAACCTAACCCAACAGTGAGTAATAAACAAAACTTAAAGTGAAAACAAAACAATGGAATCAAACCCAAATCAATCAAGTCTTATAGATGATGATTCCACCAACCTACCTGTCTCTTTCTGCAGACTTTCTGTCTTGAACTGAAAGGAATGTTGTAGAAGAGAAAGTGATTTTCCCTCATAGAAATTGAGATAACCTTTAATAGACTGGGATTTTTAGGATACAGGGTTAGCTCGAAGTAGAGAGCAGCTAAAGGAGTATGAACTTCAAGGTGAGTAGAACTTCACAGTCAGAAAGTGCAAGTACATTATGCGAAAGAAAAAATGGAAGGAATAGAAAGACAGGAGGGGAAGGAAATGGAGCGACAAAAAAGAAAATGGATAAGGATTCAAAAGCAGGTGAAAAGAGAAAAGAATAGTGGGAGTAGAAAATGGAGGAAGATGAGGAAGCAAATGGACATGAGGAAGGAAAGTATTCAAAAGTGAGCAGAGGGCCAAGAAATCTGAAAAAAGAAGGGAAGGGGATAAGAAGAGTAGAAAGAAAAGATGGCATAAAGTAAAGAGAGAGAGAGAGAAGCTGAATAAATGAATATCATAAGCCATAAAAGATGAAGTGGTGGTTGTGGGAAATGTCACTGATTTTGTTATATTAACCACTAGCCACAAATATAATAACGCCGAGAAGTTTTTTTTTTCATTTCACACAGGAAGCATGTCTCACACGCATCTGATATGTGTGATATAGACGTTGATCAATACAGGTGTCTACACCGCCACTGAACACTGCACCTGAACAACGTCTCCTCTGTAGACACACAGATGGAGCCCTCAGTGCTTCCCTGCTAAACATGCTGCTTACACTACATTTACTGTGTTGACACTGTGTAAGCAGTGAGGCGTGTTCGGACTGAATAGAAGATATAACTGGCCCTAGAGCTGAACTAAACAGTGTCAGGCAAAGATACATAGGTGGACTCCAATTATTTATTCTTCTCTGGTGTTAGGGTGTGCTCAGGATTGGAATTATTATTATATTTTTTTTGTATGAAAAGTTTAAGTTCAGACTCAGTGTTACACTATTTATAGACACTACAAGTCTTACACACCAAATGGACATACAGTAGCAGTAGTGGAGTATACAAGAAAGCATAAAAAGTTTAAAACCTTGTGGATTTTATAATTCATCTAATGAACTTCCATTATATAGATGTGAGGTAGAAAATAAACCCAAGTTAAAGGCTAACTTTGAAAAGTTCTCTCAGCATTCATAAAATTGCCAAAGCTAAAAGGGAAGTAACAGGTTGAATGTTTTGTTTAGGAAATGAACTAGCCTGCACCACCTCTTGCCAAATCAGCTTTCACACTAAGGGCACTTTGCAGCATGTCACTGGTGCTGAGTTGTAAAGTAAACTGGCTATGAGAGAATAAGGAGCCTCAACAGCTAAAAGATGTTTTTGCCAAATGATTGATAATAAATGATAATAACAGTGGTTTGAGGTTTTGTTAAGTTTAGTGCCTCACCTTAAACTTTTTGTTGTTTTTGTCATATGTTGGGGAACCAGGAGTCACTGTTGAGAAGTGGGCTACTGGAAAAGGACACTCACGAAAAAGAATTGAGAACATGGGATTTGGTGGATGCTACTTTAGCAGCAGACCCAATGACAGGCAATGCATGTGGGAACTATGGATAAACAGAAGCATCTGGTAGTTCAGTACTCTATCAATAGACGGGAGCTACTATCAAAGCTGGAGATCCAGAGAAGAGAGCAGTGTTAAGGAACTAGATGATGCCCAAGCACCAGCAATGACAGATTCATCCACCGAGCCGAGGTTGAAGATTGTGGCCACACAATCAGCCACACAACCAAGGATACAATTCACTAGCAGAGCTATCCACTGACAACCTTCTTCTATAGCATGGACATCAGAATGCCATTTGGACTGGAACACTGTGGCCACATGATGGCAAAGAGAGGAAAGGTGATCTGGACTGAAGGGGTGTAGCTGCCAAAAGACACAATAGTGGACATACAAAATAGCTACAAGTTCCAGGGTATCCCACAGGCCAACAGGAACTACAATCCAGAAGGTAAGACAGGTACTGAGAAGCCAGCTCAACAATAGGAACGAGATAGAAGCCATCAATACATATACTCTACCGGCCATCATATACTAGCAGAAATAATAAGCTGTCCACAGGAGAAGCTAGATGCCACTGATTCAAGACATGAAACTCCTCACAGTTCACAGAGGGTTCTACCCAAAGTCCACCACCCTGATGCTCTTCTCAGGAGTTTTAGAGCAGCGAAAAGAGGGGGTAAGAGTGTTAGTCAATGTCAGAGTCATGATCCAGGATGAAACAGGAAGCATCTATGACTACATCAGGTTTATGGACCTGAGGTACTACAAGAGTACCTCAGACAGCTGAAGACAGATGGTGATACGGAGGAAGTGTCATGGAAGACCAAGCCCCTGCATGGTATGTACCATCAACAGATAGAAGAAGCATCTGACTTCAAGAAATCAAAAAAATGCCCCGGAGACCATCCAGCACACAGTAGCAGGATGTATGATGCAAGCTGGAACAGTGTACAGTGAAAGGCATAACCAAGTGGCTTTAGTAGTGTACAGGAACATCTGTACTGCATATGGATTAGTAGTCCCCAATGTCTCCTCTGTTGTAAGAAGAATAAATGTTGCAGCTTCAAGTAAGGCCTTGCTGATTCACATCATAAGGTCTCCCTTTATGTCTGAGAGCATGTAAGCAATGCAGCTGTGTTCCTAGTAAATATCCAGACTGCTAAGCTGCAGGTCGTATCTCAGCTGGAGAGGGTGGATTCTAATTACAGGAATGTGGGGTAAATCTGGTCCCGGGTGGCTAATGATGCAAGGCTCTTGGCTCAAGCAGCTAAGAAACAGACAACCCTGGAGGGATGAGGGCTGGGTTGGCTGTAGTTTTATGCATGTGTAACTGTTTGAGCATACAAGGGGCCCGATAAATTAATACTTTACTGCAGGATTGGGTTACAGGCTTTATTGTATTACAGATGCAGGAGACAAAAGACATGTATTCTTTGCATTATGGGGTAAATCTTGTTATGTAATCACAAGAGTTGGGTGTCATTACCAAACAGATTACATTGATCAAGCTGTCACATCCTAATACTGTCTAAATGCAGGCATACACACAGACAGACACTTGGATGTGTTAGACTGTCAGCTTGTTTGCACTGACCTATTGGAAAACCCATTTCCTTCAGCTAACTGATGGACAATAACATGTAAAGTAAACCAAGAACAATATTATTAGGATGGATGACTGCATTCTTTAGCCCCAGAAACTTCATTACCTGCTCAAACACAATTTGATTAACAACAATAGTGTAAGAGGGTTCAATGAAATGCAATACAGGCCACTTTGTCAAAGTTGCAATTTGCCATCTATACACCCACTTATCAGCTGCCAGAGTTCAATACACAGAAGAAAGAAACATGACATTGGTTCCAATCCAAATCTTGTGTTAATTAGCCAACCTCTAAATGCGCCATTCCTTTTCAACAACCTTGTTTTCTTTTACCAGATGAGCTATTTAATTGCCTATTATGGTGTCTTTGCAGAGAAGGGAGAACTCACATTTCCCCCAAGTGTATTGGGTGAGGTGATATTGATGTGTGTGTTCGGTGTGAGAGTACTGGATCACATTTTCCCTAAGTGACGCTCAATAGTTGCAGCAGACACAAGGATATAAATGACACCCATGTGTACCATGGAGTCTAACACATGCCTTCCTCAGTCAGGACACGAGTCAGGGCCTGATGCAAAGAGGACTTCTGTTTCACCATGTATTTACCAATTTGCTGTGATAGGAATATGACTGATTTAAAATATCTGATCATGTCTTTTTCTTGTGTGAGGAGAAGTAGTTCATGAGAGTATTGAATTTCTCAGTCCTAATGTTTTAAAGGCTCAACTGGTGGATGGCCAAAATATTACGGTGTAAAATTATCTGCTTTTAGTGAAGTGCTCGAGTGAAAATAAGAAAGCATAATTTAATTTTAGTCTACATATGATCTGCACCCCAACAAAGAACACTCTTGAAAATGTCTTGTACATAACATCAACAACTTTATCGCTATCTACAAAATGTTGAGTGGCACTGATAAACCTTTATTTAAGAACGTACCTGCAAAACCTAACAACTTAAGTCTTGTGCACATATAAAGTGAAGCTGCCAACTCTGCTTGTGTAGCCCTCTATCTAGCCCTGTATTTCCTACCACTTCATATGTCAGTCACCTGTATCCTTTCCTTTGGTAGTTGCTTAAATTACTCACCTTAAAGTGGAGATGAATTTAACTGGGCTCCTGCTAACTTTGAGTCATAGGCAGTTATTTTGCCTGTCATATCGCAGTCTCCACATTTAATTGATTTTACAGGGTTTTTGGTTGCTACATCGCTTCTAGTCTCTTGCCTATGTGTATGTCCCTTTGTAGAACAACTAACATTCTTCAAATTGTTTTGATGCAGTATATCCCATATCACATTTGAAGTGGACTGTACAGATGTTCTTATTCTATGCTAATGCGTGACCTCCAGCTTTTATTCACCCTAACAAAGCCAATTATGTTTCCCTAATTATGTAACCCTGTCCATTAAAGGTACATGGGACACAAACCCCAGTAAAGGGTGAACATTTACTTTATGTAACTCCACCATCCTCCCTAAATTCCTCTGCAAAGTCCCGGCTTTGATTTTTCAGTGGATATAAGAAAGTCACACCTCCTACATTGGAACAAAGCTTTGTCAGTCTACATAATCAAGGCAGAAACATATATAAAAAGCATATACAGTGTTAACAGTAAGGTTGGGTGATACTGTATAATAAAATTTTCCAATTTGTTGTTGGTTTGTCAGTGTGCAGCTCAGCACAACCCCTGCCATCTTCTGACAGCACATGTCTGTTTCTCAATCATCCTGTCAAATCCTCCTTCTCTCCTTTAGATAATATAAATTTCTGCTTAGTGTTTGTTTCTCTTCCCCCATCCTGTCATATACAAATGTGACATCTTTTCTGAAGAGAAGCATCATGCATCTCTACCAAATCCTAGATGACATGAAGTATCCAGATGTTTTTTTTAATCTAATAAAATGAGAATGGCTGCACAGCTTTGTTTTGTTTTTATGGCTATAAGACTGAGGTTCTAGCAGCAGTCAATTCTTTAAACCATCTATCACACACTATGTCACAGTATGTAACCAGTATATGTGGTGTAGTGTGCCTATTCTTTTGTAAAGTCTCTCTAAAAATCTCAAAAAACAGATCAGCTCATGTAGTTGAGTCAACTCTTTCATGGAAAAGAAGCTTAAGGAAGGCAAATCAAGGCACGTCTTATGTCTAACTATTCCGCAGAGGAGTGTGGGTGAGACACTCTGCCATTTTTAACAGTTCTAAGATACTGTAAATTCATAGTTCTCAGTTCTGTGCACGGTCATAGCTGGATTCAGTCTAGACATGTCTCCTATACTAAATGGTAAATAAAGTACTTAGAGTGTTTGAAGTTAGTGACTGAACACCTGGAAAAGGATATTGATTTTAGCAACATTTGACTTTTTTTCATACTGCTCAGAGCCAAAGTGGTGTTTACTTAAATACTTAAAATTCAAACGTGTTTTTATTTTATACCAAAATAAAAAGTAATGTTTTTGGCTTGAAAATCTGTGTATTCCTACAACATTCATTAGAACTTAGAGTGTACTCAAAAGGTGCCTAGTAGCAGAGAAAAATATTTCAGCTGTTTGCAGGGAAAGGAAAAGAACAAGCTTTCATAACAACTGAATTATGTACATTACTTTAAAAAAAACTATCATAGCTTTAAGATAAAAATAGAAAATCAAATTTCGATTTGAACCCTTACTCGGGGCAAAAATATGTGCTTTAAAATGGTCTGAGGGTGATGACATCCTGCCATCACTGACGACATTCTCAATATAAATGATAAAACCTTTTCATCATCCTATTCATCAGCTTGTCTCTTTTTCCTATTTCCATCTTTCTCTGTAATTACAGCCTTACTGGTATTTTACTGATGGCCAGTGAGAAGACTTTGGATTCAGTCTCCCCATGGAGGTTGGGATTGTTTTACATTCATGGTTGCCCATGTATGAAGCATTTTTCCAACACATCACTATGTATTTTATTATGGCTTATATTTTATTTTTAAGTTTCACAAGCACACAATCGGGGATGTTCTTGGCGACTAATTTACTAGTTGTTTAAACATGAGAAAAAAAATGAGACTAGCTGACTAGTCTAAAAGACAGAAAACCCTCAGAAAACAGTCAGCTGGTTAGCGCGGCTGTCATCTGTTTACTTTGCCCCTTGTTTGGTTACAACTTTCATTAACAGAGAGAGCGAGAGAGAGGAGGGTGCAGCTGTCTGTTAGGGCTGCAGCCCCGGGTGGTGGTCGGTGGTGTTGTAACATCTTTGAACTGCTAACTGTTGTTGCACTTTAATAAAATGAGAATAATACCTTTAACTGACTAGATTTTCTGGCACCGATTAAGGCCAAGAGGAGCAGCGTTTAAACGTCTAGTCGCACACATCCCTGCACACAGTAGTTCTTTCATACATTGACTGAGCATTCAGATTCACACTGATGAAAGATATTCATGTATTAGGGGCTCATTCAAGATGTATGAAGGCCTTCTTTACTTTTGGCAAGGAAAAAAATAATGTGCACATATCATCCTTGTGTTCACCCTGAACAACACTGATGTAAAATATAAGAGGAGGGAGGTATTATCACAAATATTGCCAGGAAATGAAACCTTTTGGTAACACTTTATACTACCAATTGTTAATAAATTGGTAGTTATTCACACTTTAATTAGTAGTTTTCGTTTTTTTTTTACTGTTCACAAACAATGATATTAATGCATGACTTTAACTCAGTGTTTAATTTTGCTTTTACTTGTTATTTACTCTTACCTTCAATAACTATTTGGTTACATTCAGGCACCAAAACTACCTGGTGATGTTTAGGAAAAGACTGTAGTTTTGATTACAATGCTTAAAAAAACATCTTAGGAGTAACAAGGTTAAATGATTAAAAAATACCTTGTGTGTATTTCTGAGACTCTAGTGGGTTTGACTAAACAGCTTTTTTTTGTTTTTACAAAACTACAATATCATTAACAATTAATGAACATATAATACAGTATATAAAATGTTACTTGTGCTGATATAATCAAAATTTTATTGTCATTGTCTCTTATCAGCTATAATACAACACCTCATAAAATATGTAATTCGTAAATATTCTGTTTTATTAGACACACTGATGATGATATACATAAATTATAATTATTGACAAGTGAACAATATCATAAATTGTTTCCCAGGAGTAAAACAACAGTTTAGTGAAGCTGATTTATCAATTTACAATCTTTCTATTTACTATCGTTATTATAAAGTGCTACCAAATTTTTTCCAGTGATAGAGAAGAGCAGGATGTTGACAAAGAAGACTCAAGAGCCAATGTCAGTTACCATCTTTCCTAATATTCCTCTCAGCCTCATTGCTCAATTAACCTATAAAGTTCATTAAGACCAGATTTGCTGCAAAAACTGATGCCATTTGGTAGGCCACATTTTAATACAAAACACCAATGGGCAAGCAGAGCTACTTGGACCAAAAGACAAGAAATAATTGTAAGGCCAGTCCAGACTGTGACAGCGCATAGTAATAGCTGTTTACTGCTACTCTCTTCACTCTTGCAAAATGTGTGAGGTCTTGTCTCTTCCTGGAAATCTGAGGCCCATTTCAAGTTAGAGTGCACTGACTAGTGGCACTCCTACTGAGAGCTTTTGGAATATGCATTCATGTCATCATGCATATAAGGCAACAGACATTGTATATTCACATGCTCACTAAGATCTACTCAAGCATGCTCTTTCAGGGTGAAAGATGGCATAAATACCGCATCAATGTGTTTGATGACTACAACAATCCTTACTGCAGGCCACACCTTTTTTTCCAGTGTTTTTTAAGACTAAATTGAATGCTATTAAATAAAGCACTCAAAATGGGATTTCTAGTGCTTAGTTTATATAGTTTAGCTATAGTAGATCTAAACCTACAGATACACATGAACAAATGTATATAAAAAAAACTGCTTTAAAGTTCATTTCTGGACCGATGACATTATCATGGATTGGACAAACTCCCACACTCACATGCAGGTGGGAAAACCATCACTTGCCCTTCTCTTCAACTAGACAACCCTTCCTTTCAACTTCCAGTCGGCTGAACATAATCTTCAGGATGAAGTCATGCACAACGGTGTTAAGTGGAGGCTTTTTATTTCTTCAACACATGAAGTGAAGATCTGCTGCCCGACTAAACCAGGCTTTGAACCAGAAAAGAGGCCGTCTACTTACTGTGTATTAAGGAAAAGATACTGTTACACACAGACAGGGCAATCACAGTGCAATCAAAATAATAAAAAAAAGTTGATCCTCCAAGCCTCAGTCCCAAGCAGCCATTTCTGATAGCCTGTCTGACAAAGTGATTTTTCTAGATGTGATGCTCTCAGAGTTTTGAATTGAAAAATTAAGGCTTTTGTGTGATCTACTAAAGGCTTAATTGTTATTAGTTATGTCATTTGAAAGGGTGATAACTATCAAGGGAATCCATCCATCCATTCACTCTTTTAAACACTTATCTAAGTCAGGTTCCTGAGGGGCCCTGGAGCCCATCGCAGCTGCTCTTTCCTTTGATATGTGCATATGTGTATATATATTCACAGAGCAAAAATATTCTGGGAGGTCTTGAATGATTAGTCACTGTGAGTTCATAACAATACTCTGGCAGGGGATGTGTTAAATAATTTTAAAAAAGCATTGTAAATTAAAATGATCTATCTTCTTTTAAGAAATGTTACTGAATACTAAGGCTTTTTCTTTCTTTATACAAGCATTAGTTTATACAGAGTAGTTTTACTCTTTTTTTAGCTGACACACACTGACATTTTGAATCAAAATCATGTACACTATCTATTTGTGCTTGACCAAGTATTACTGTGCACCTGGAGCATAACAAATTCTAACAAACAGAGAATCACATATAAATCTGGCTTTTTAAAGGTGGTACGCATAAAGCAAAAAAAAAAAAAAAAAAAAAAAAAAAATTTTGGGTTTTTTTTTTTTTTTTTTTTAAAAAAAAAAAGGGAAAAACTTTTTTTTTTTTTTTAAAAAAAAAAAAAAAAAAAAATTAAAAAAAAAAAATTTTTTTTTTTTATTAAAAACAAAAAAATTTTTTTAAAAATAAAAAAAAAAAAACCCAAAAACACTT
>VUQS01076422.1:0-20211 GCA_015108495.1 Heterochromis multidens
CATACTGTCAACATACCTTAGTAACTTTTAGCTATGTTAAAAAGGATAAAGTGATCAGGAAAGATCAGGAGGGGTAAAATGGCTGTGGGAAATGGGTTATGTGAAAGTGGGTTTATTTTAAGGTACCGGCTCATGAGCTGCTTGTGGCACAGAATAACAGACTGATGCAAAAAAAAACTGGAATCACAAGCTGGTATTATGTCTGCAGCAGGATTTTTAGAAGTGCATTAGTGCAACAGGGCCCCTGTTTTAATTGGTGTAGCAAGTATTAACACATTTGTTTAGTGCTGTGCCAGTATTCACAGCGGCTTGATTATAGGAATGTGGGGCCATTTTTCACAAGCTTGGCCTCTTTGCAAAGTAATAACTGCTGGCTTGCAGACCTCTATTTTTATGATTCATGTGAAACACTCACCGAGAGTGTCTCAATTGAATGTCAACACTATCAACAAAATAAACTAATAAAATTATCTTCTTGACCCGGCATCATCTAATTGTTCTCTACAAAGCAAACAGGTTTTAGAGGGACGAGTCATTTGGCATATTCTACTATTCTGTTCACGCTACTTGACTGTGCACCTCTCTGCAATTTATAGCCCAGTTACACTCCATATAATCCCTATTAGTGGATGCTTAAGACTTCTCAAAGCAGTTAACTGTTGTTAGTGTCTCAAGTGTTAACCAGAGGGAGAGATGGATGGCTTTATTTATGAAATTTATACTATGCACACAACACCTGCAGGGCAAAACAAGTGGATAATGGTGACTTCAGCAGTGATCCATCTGCACTGCATACGGGCAGAGGCAACGTGCAACTCTGTGCCCATGCATCAAAAACTTAAATCATCAGCAACAGTTCTTTTACTAACCCCATGACTTAATTGGATTATGTGCAAATGTAGTTTGAAAGGTAAAATGAGTGTGAAATAGCAGCTGGAAGCTCCAAAGAAAGATTCACTGAGCGCCAGAGGCGTTCCTATCCTACCATTAACCTCTCACGTGTGCACATTTCTAAGGGCTCGAGATGTATACTGATGAGGAGATCTGTGCGTATTTTGGACCCAAACTTTTATCTGAAGTTAGTTAATCCTTTTTTGTCTGTGAAGACAATGCCCGGGCTCTGTGCCCGACACCTTCAACACTGAGAGTATGTTGATGAATTAAAGTCTCATCAAACTGTGGCTTAGTGGAGTTAAGCAAGGCACATTAAATCAATACTAATAACCCCTGTATTTGCCTGTGTGAGTGTCTCAGTGACAACATCAGTATCTCTGTGTACTACTTTCTCAAAATGTGCCACTCACTGGGTGTGCAACTAGACAACTTTATTGTCCTCATCTAACCTGACGAGCTGTTACTGTGCACTCCGACCACATGGTGCCAAGCTTATTTATATGCTACTGGTGCGCAAGATCTTGGGCAGAGCAAATTGCCTTTGCGCAGAGAGAGACAGCTATCAATGCTTTGATGTGCGACCATCTGTGTGTGTGTACGTATGCACACGTACTCTGACTTCATCTTTTGAAATGGGTTACGTTGTACATTTTTTATGCCAGGGAGAACCGAAAAATCTAGGTATGAGTTTTATTTATTGATGACTCGTTTATGTAGTTTGTTTTCGCACAGTGAGAGTGGGAGATTAATGGAGTTCAGCTGGAAGCCATGTTCCTTCAGGTCAATGAGCAGGTGGAAGTCTCTTTTGCTTTCTTTGGGTCACACCACCTCTCAGCGGAGTTGTGATGTACATGGCTCGGAGGGCTGCCCTGGCCCTGCTGTACCAGCAGCGTAAAACAAGGTCCCTGTAGTGCCCGACTCCCTGACTTGTGTCCCTTGCTGCAGCGGCAGAGAATGAAGCAGCCATACATCATAGGCCAAGTGTGTCCCTTGGGGCAGTGACAGACAAAGCCAACAGAATCAATAAAGCCTTAGCTCAAGCCCTACTTTTGTGCACTCAGACCTCACCTTGGCCTCTTTACCTTCTTTTCTTGCTCAAATTCCATCACTTTCTTTCTTCAATTCTTACATTTCTTGTCCAATTTTCTCTCCACTCCTTTCTTTCTCAGCGACATCATTTATCTTTGTCGGACTACGACTTCTGTCAATATTATCTCTATCTGCCCTTCTGCTCAGCCCCAGGTGAACATGCTGATGCACAGTGGAGCTGTCAGCCTTGACAGGAGATAAAAAAAAAAGAGAAAAGTACTTCAGAAAGAAGAAAAGACCGAGGCCTGAGGATTACCGAAGGCCATTCAGCTTGTTAGTGCAGAGGCACCTACCTCAGACGAATGCATACCTAATTTTTTTTACAGGGCTGAGTGATTCAAGTTCTGGAGGGTTGAATATTCCCCAAATAGACAGTTTAAATGATGGAGGGCCTTGTGTGGTACCCACAAACTATTTCAGACAGCAGTGGAAATGCTATTAGAGAGATAGAAGGAGCACTGGGGAGTAGTTCACAGTAATTAAACTGGAGCGTCAATGTTACTGCTACCTGTTTACAACCCAAAAGAGAAACCGTTTCCTGTGGTGAAAAGGTTTGGTTTTCATTTATTACTGTCGATTACCATTCTGACGACCTCTCACAGCAAACACCGATTTTATTGAAGGAAATGGTACTTTAAATATTTCACCACAAAAGTGATCCCTGATAGATAATAGCTACAGAGTATATATGAAGGGATGGCAATCCCGACCTAATACTGTACCTTTATTTTATAACTTATGCTATTCTTCAGATTAAATGTAAACAATGACATGTGAGGATATAAGACTATGCTTTGGTGCCAGTTATCACTTTGTAAGACTAATAAGATTTGGTTTTGGGAAAACACTGCTGCTTTAATCAACTTAAATTTAAGAGTAATTTTTCAGTAAAAGACAGCCAAGACAGTCCGTGTGTAACGACTGTGTTTTCACTTAGCTGCGTCCTTCCTCTGGCCAATGATTAGGGTCACTTGCTTGTGCCAGCTGGGTCAACAACATTATGCAGGGCCTTTTTATTCAACAAGGTATTGATCTTCATCCATATGCTCATTTGTGTCTGTGGGGGTGAGTGAAGATAAGCAGTAAGATGGGGTGAGGCCAAGAAAAGGAGGCACGTTCTGGAAGAGTAAATTTGACATAAAAATCCAATCAATTGCTGCAGCCCATTCGCAGCCTGACAGCCTGAGCTGCTTGTCAAAGTCCAGAAAACATAAAACTCACATGAGTAATCACGCTGCTTCTTTCACTTTGGCTGAAAACACAAAACATCTTTTAATAGTTTTCCTGTATAACGCAATCTTTAGTGACTCACTAGAAGATTAATATGACAGTGAGTGTAAATACACAAAGAGGCATACATGCATACTAGACACAAACACACATTCATGCACAAATGAGTGCTGAGGTACACAAATAATAAATATTTTTAACAGCACTGCTCCTCATTTTGTATCTTTAGACACACATACAAAATCAGACTGTATTTAATCATGGCAGCAGATAGTTGCTTTGTCATTATCACACACACAAGAACAACCTGGGTATGTTTAGATGGAGCACCAAGCAACAAACAGTATAAAGGGGGAAATGATACTGTGAAGCATTGAAATGAGATCATTCAAACACACCTTGGTCACAACTAAAATTACAGGCTTTTAGCAATTGCCCCAAACACACTATTAAACACGGGCATACATATTTTGCCACCCATTGAGCGTAAAGGTGTATCTTTGACTGTGCTCCTGGATGCTGATGACATATCATTACCCAGACTAAAGGGGGGTATCAGTTCAAGAAAATCTGGCACACCAGGAAAACTTAAGGAAGGTCTTTGTATCTCCACCAAACATGCCCAGATGGCAATGAGGACTTATTAAACTTTCTATTCACAGCCAGCAAAGGAGTTCAAACTTTGTTTTATTGTATTAATCCTGAGAGACAGAGAAGTTTTGATACTTCTAATTGTGATGCAGCAGTCTTTGAGGCTTTTGGAACTAAAGATTAAGAATGAGAAAGGAGGCTAGACTGTAAAAGAAGAAAGAGAAAGAAAAGATGAAACTAACACAAAGAAAAACATGCAGACAGGCGCAGAGGAACATGATGGACACAGAAAGACAAAACAGGAGCTGAGGCAGCTAGATGGGAGGATGTACTTGCACATCAAATGGGTTTTCTGCCAAGACTACACTGTGGGGTTATAACCTGCCATCCCGATGATTTATTCAACTCATCTGTAACATAAATAAACCAAAGCAGAGCTTCTTTTGTGTTTGCGAGAGACGACAAAGTTGGTTGAAGCAGTGAAGCAGGTTAAATCTACAGCAGCACAGCAAGGTGGGTAGCAGTATGAGTCATTCACCCCATAGCCACTTACTAACTTACCTGCTGGTGCACACATGCACACACATGGGCTGTACAGGTTGAAGTAATTACACTGTCACACATGGTCTCACTAGAAAAGAACACAGAGGGATGCATTTTTGACGCTGTACACTTTCAAGCACTGAAATATTTTGACCGCCTGCAAAAACTTAGTGTGACTTAGAGGTGTGGCGAAGGATGATTTACGGTCTGTATGGATAGACAGGTAGTAACTTATTGCCAGTGAAAGAGCAAAAAGACAGTGAGAAGCAAGAAGAAAAGTAGGAAGAAACAGGTGGAGCGATGCATGCAGGGAGCAAGAAAGAGCAAAAATACTAAAGAAAGAGTGCACAACTAATATAACTAATTTATATTTTACATTTATTGATTTTATTTGAAAAGGGACCATGTGCTTAAGCTAATTTGCATTTGCAGTCCCTTATAATGATAATAATGACAAGAAAAGTAGCACTTTTATTAAATGGTCCAAAGTGCTTTGAAAAAAACAATAAAAAATATATCAGAGGTGGCGGGAGGATGAGACAGAGTGGCGAATGTTAAGATTGAAGGAGCGAGTGGGAGGGAGTTCAGGGGAGAGGCATCAAGGATACAGAGAGGGGAGGGGAGAGAGAGAGAGAGTGAGAGGGAAGTTTATCAAGGAATGTGAGAGAGTATGGAAGACGGGACGGACTGATTGTACCAGGTGTTGAAAAGGTTTGAGGAAAGGAACCTAAGAGACCTCAAACAACAAAAAGCAGACATCACTTTTTTCCACACACCAGCAAAACTAGCAAGTATTCGGCTAAGGATGGTTTGATCATAGTGATCCACAAAGCTTTGGAAGACAGCGGAACAGTAGAAGTGACTGTGACTGTGGGGGCTAGGAATAATGGAGGTAAGTCACCACTACAGGTACTCAAAGAAAGCATGGCTGTGAAAATGATGGCAGAGACTCATTGAAGGCTCACAGCCTTGCAATTCAAATAGGACACAGACAAGTCTCTCCTTATTTAAGTGTGTATGATTTGCAAAGTAAAGTAAACTAGGGTCAATTTATGATCAAACCAAATTATGACACTAACATTAAAAATAATTCCAAAGTTTCTAAACATGGAAGCAGTCCAAGTCTTTTGCTCCTTAAATGCAAACTGAATTTTAAGAATAAAAGCATCTCTGTTTGAGGACACACTGGCTATAAATAAAATGTCTGATTTTGCCTCAGAAAACTGCCACTCATGCTCTTTTCATTCAGCTCAGCCATTACCGGGCAAACCATTGTTTTAAAAACCTTGAAATAATAGGGACCAGTGTGATACCCCTGAACACTAAGCTGGTAGTTAGAGGTGTTTTAAACATGATTTTCAAGTGTATTCCCCACCCAGTGATTACCTGAAGTAACTCCCCCCAGTGTTCTTAAATATTGCCATGTTTCTGTTATACAATTAATTGCAACACAAGAAGGAGATCTGTTTCACCAACTCCCAGTTTCTGTCACACTTGTGTACAGTGAGACATGTGTTGAGACCTGCAGAGAACATGAATTCTTGTACACTGTGCAGGTGACAAGGTGAATGGGTAAGTATAGGGCACTTGTACAGACATGTTCAGCTTTGTTTGTACCAAATTATTGTGTGGAGAAAACCACAGGGGAGAGACAGTATCAAGGAATGTGGGAGATAAAAGTAGGAAAAGACAGTTCCCTGTCATTTCATGGCTGAGATGTTTGTTTTTCTTCTGTGCAATGCAGAAATCATTTTGTTTATGTAAATATCTTGACTTGGCAGATGATTCAGTTTTTGTTTGCATGCTTTTTTTAAACTTTGCATTTTGTATGATCTAATGCTTTGCTAATTACCATGTGACAATCATTTGAAGCTGTCATGACCCGCTAAAGGAGATGCTTCTTAAAATAACTGTCCCAGATACCTATATAACAGCATCCACTCATGAATGAAGGCTCTGCCAGAGAAGCATAGCAACCCAACATCCCTGTGATTCTCAATTCATGAGGATGTTGCAGAGTAGTCAACTTTTCAGTAATGAAACTCTCTCTCTCTCTTTAGAAGTAAATAGCAGATGAATATCAGCTTATGACTTTTCCCAATTATCCCACCTCAAACTGCTGAAAGAAAGTTTCCCTACAATGAACAATGCAGCACAACAAGGTCAGAGAGCTTTTATTTTGGAGCTGAGCACAGGTATCGCCTGCAGCAAATATTTCCAGCTGCTTTTGGGATGATATAGACCCCTTAAAGTGAGCTCATTGTGTCTTCCTCCTTCCTTCCTCTTACTCCCACATTACACCATCCACACACACACACACACACACACACACACAGACACACACAGACACACACACACACACACACACACACACACAGAAGATTAGGAGGATGGGAGGCAGTTATGTTCAAGAATGACAATCTTATCACTGAGTCTTCAGCTTTTCGGGGTCAACAGGCCTCAGTGCCAGGAAAGGCCTCATTCTTTTCTACCTACCTATATATGTAATCCAACTGTGATGCCATATCAAAGAGAGTTTTGCAATTATTCACAAGTATAATAAGTATGTGTGATGATGTGAAAAATCCAAACATCTATATACTAAAACTTATCATTTCTTGGCAGTGATACAAAATATGTCATGATCTGGCATTATAACACCTTTACAAAGCCAGAACAAAAAAAACTGACGTGAAAGCTGATCTTATCCAGTAAAATATATTAGCAAATTGTGACTTCTACATTTCTGACCACACGCATGAATCCTCAGTTAATGTGCAAATAGCATCACAACAAAGCATTTATGGCAATTGATCCAATTTGAATTTTATAATAAAAAGGCTGTCATATCATACATGAATTGCACATGCAGTTCAAAATGGGTGATAGGTAATGGGAAAAGTATATATGTGCGAGTAATGGGTGAGCAATAATTCAAAGCATCTAAAAAAATGCTTCCATTTGTTACATTTTCCGTTGCTGTTTTTAGAGAGGAATAAAAGCCTGAGAAGTTAATATTTTATGACAGTTGAGATGGACTTTGATAAATGCTACCTAACAGAAGATGCATACAACTCTTTAAAACCTTTTTTGGACAGGTTCCAGGGTACTGCACATGTTTGAAGTATTACAGAAAAAAATGTGCAGAAGGTATTAATCAATCAGGTATGGGTGGATGCAGCTTAATAAAGAAATATAAAAGGACATTTGAAATATTTAATTTTAGGACTCCTTGAATTCATGAGTATTAGTTTCCATTCTTGTCACAGCACTAAAGGCTCCCATTTAGACTCCATTAAAAATACATTTTCCTCTACACTCCAACTGCCAAGGTTATGCAAATGCACACACTACAAGAGCAGTAGTTGGCCAGCCATACAGACCCAATGAATAGTGCTGACGACCTCCTTATCTATTAAAACCCATGGAGGTTGATTGTTTGCTTGACCTAATGTCTCATTTGGATGCACATAATAGCATCTGAATACAATCTAATTTCAGGATGGGAGGCCTCACTAAAAGCTGGGCTATAGTCAAAGTTGTCTGGTTGCCAATAGAAGACATTGAGATCACATTAATGTGCAAAAAATGTTTACTCTTATTATTCATAATCAGACCCCTTTCTGTAGCCTGTCCCTTAAATTTTAAACAGAGGATACATGGGCTGTATGCTGGGCAATACAATAGTTGTCAATGGATAATGCAATGTTAGCTCTACAGAATAAATAGCTTTCTCTCACGCACACCCAGCCCTTCCAAGTCAGTCTCTTTCTCTTTCTGCTTGTGACTCTCTCTGTGCCTGGTATTCCATCTCCCTACTTCAGGGCAGTAATGAGTGTCTGGTATTCTGCACTTCAGCATTGAAGCCCTATTCATGCTCGATCTCTTTTACAATGCACTAAAAGGATTACCCAATTAGCTGCTATTGGATGTCATTGTGTGTGTGTGTGTGTGTGTGTGTGTGTGTGTGTGTGTGTGTGTGTGTGTGTGTGTGTGTGTGTGTGTGTGTGTGTGTGTGTGTGTGTGTGTGTGTGTGTGTGTGTGTGTGTGTGTGTGTGTGTGTCTGTGTCTGTGTGTGTCTGTGTCTGTGTGCGTCTGTGTGTGTGTGTGCGTCTGTGTGTGTGTGTGTGTGTGTCTGTGTGTGTGACTGTGTGTGTCTGTGTGTGTGCGTGTCTGCGTGTGTGTCTGTGTCTGTGTCTGCGTGTGTGTGTGTGTCTGTCTGCGTATGTGTGTGTGTGTGTGTGTTTTTAAAGAAAGCTGCAGTCCAACTCTGTCCCTCTCTCTCCTGGTGCTGAGTGCACGCCCAGTTTCCTGATTACCTGTCACAGGTGTGAGGCTCTCAGCTGCTTCGGTCTCACTTGATTGATTTTGTAGAGTCGTCTCCGTCTCTTGGGTTGCTGGTAGGTCATTTATTTTCTCACACTGCAGGGTCATATCACACAGGTGGCGAACAGGTGTTCTGTTTGTAGGTTGTAGCTGGATACACCTGTACAGGTCGCCTCCTTCCTGAGTCTGAAAGACGGTATGAAGCGAGCTGCTTTCATTTTTGCGTAGTTGTGTTTCTCAGGGACTTTAGGCCTGGGTTGGCTTAGAGCCTCCACCTGCTGCTGTTCTGCCTTTTTTTACTTTGACCTGTTATTTTGATGTTTTTCGGTCTTGTTTGCCTCTCAGGTGTTACCTGTGCAGGTTTGTTGCTTTCCTCTTGTTCCTTTGCTCAGATTGTTTCCTCAGGGCCGTGTTCCATAGAGCAGGCTGAACAAGCTCTGAGTCTAATCCACAGACTGTGGATGAAGGTGGAAGTTGGCTCCAGGTCTGAAAAGTGCTTTAGCAGCCAGCAGGGGGCGATACCTGTGACTATAGAAGCCTTTAGGAAAAGGCCTCTGCCCTGAGACCTTGGTAAAGCCTTCCTGGTGAGTTTTTGGGTTGGGGTGTGATTTCACGGTCAGATCCACCCCCTCGTATCTGACTCTGAAACTCAGGTGGTCATGGTGAAAACACCCAGGACTTCTGTAACCATCAGGTGACTGTGTCCATCTTTTCTATACAGTCTGTGGTCGGACCTGAGCTCACTAATGTGGACAATAAAGTTATTCTGTTCTATTCTATATTGAGTTTCTTTGTCTTGAGAAACTGGTTGTAGACCTTCACAGTGATGCTCCTTCATTCATTCTGTTTAACAATGATCCAGACTGTAGATTTGGACACGTCTGAAGTTTCTGCTCTCTGATTGGTTTGTTTGGGTTTTCCAGCCTGATGATGGCCTCCCTCACTTACACTGACATCTCTTTGAGCCTCATATTTAAATTACAGTGAAAAACTACAAATTCAACACTTTGAATGGACTTCAGATCTTTTATTAGCTTCATTGTTGTGGAATAATGAATGAACAGACCTCACCTGCCATCACTCTTCATAATACAGCCCAAGACTAAGGGTGTAATTCCCCTGTAATTAAATGGACTTTCAATGTATTTTATTTGAAATTATAATTGTAATAATTAATAATTATATTAATTATTTAATCTGTAATAATTGTAATTATATTTACCTACAAATACTTAAAGGCAGGTGCACTAGAATAAGGAGGTAACAAGTCAGGTTTTTACAGGAAACAAAGAAATAATTATACTGTAAGTAATTTTAGGAAGTGTAGAATTTCATGGTAATTTAGCAGAAAAACAAACAATATTTGCCATCTTTAGTAAGTAGGCTGTATTATGGAGTGGATTAATCTCACCTTTTTACATCTTTTTTTTAACATGTTTATTTAATGTTCATTATGTTGATGTGCATAATGGATGTTCTATTATTCAACTGTCCCTATATTTTATCAGTATAAATGTGATGAGGACTGTTCTCCCTTACCAATATAAGAAAAATAAATACCCTCAGAATTTGCAGGCCTGTGTGACCTTACAATGATGAGTCCAGTCAAACTTCATTTTTTTTCTTTCACAATCACTGTTCAGACGTAACTTTCAAAACGAGTGTCTCCTTTCCTTTAAAAGAATTAAAGCTGAAAGTCTGAACTTCAATCACAGATTTAGTGTTTGACTGAAAATCCTTTGTGGTGGTTTACAGAGGCTAAATAAAATAGTCCAAATAGTAAATCATACATGAAGCTGCTTTGACACTTTTAACCCCTCTGATAACAAGAGAGAAAACCACAACAGGAAGCTGACACAACACAAACATTTTAGACGTGATTTTTATCAGGGAACATGTTTGAACTTCACTTTGTGTTGCTGGAGGCTCTAAATCACTCAGCCCGGCCCGACTGCACACAGACACACAGACGGCATTAAATGTGACAGCAGTCGACCCCTACATGTCTTCAGCACATTCAGATCTTTACAGAAGTTCTAAAAGCTCTGTCTCCACAGGAAGTATAAATAAAGTTCAGGTTCTGTGAATAAAAGTGGAGCAGTGTGCAGAGGTCAAGGCCTTCGGCAGAAAAACTGAGAGATGCTGAAAAATTCAGGCTTTAATTTTTTTATCACAATTTGAGAGGAAGCTGAGACGAAGAGCAGATGTCAGATTAATTTCTGCTGGGCTGGACACACACACACACACACACACACACACACACACACACACACACAGAGAAGGTAGGGGAAAGAGGAAGGCTGGCGCTGAGTTGAGGTTTCACAAAGGTTCATGTTTGCCTTTAATCTGCAGCATTTCAGTGTTTGTTGGATGTTGTGCAGCTGCAGCATCATCACCCTCCTTCTCCTCATCCTCACCTGTCCAGCCGTCAGCCAGCTTCATCATCCAGCCAGAACACCTGTGAGTTTTCTTCTTATTAACAGTCCTGCTGAGTGTGTTCAGTGTGTTCAGTGTGTGTGCTGTAATGCTGACTGGCAGTCAAACCTCAGCTTCTCTGCTTTTCTTATTTTTCTCTTTCACTTTTCTTCACTTTTTTCTCTGTTGTCTGTTTTTCTTCCTGTGAACGTTGAACGGAAGTCTGTTTAAATATTTCTTCAGCTTCAGGCAGAAAACAGTGAAGCTGAAGGCTCAAAGTTTGCAGAGTTTATTCTTGTTGTTTTTCAGTAAAATGTGAGAATATGTTTGAGGTGAAACGCTGACAGATGATGTAATGTGTCAGAATTTTGAGATAACATCAGGAGGGCTGCAGCGAGGCGTTTTCTGTTGTTTTATCTCCAAAAGATAAAACAGATAAGACGAGGTTTCCCTCCAAATGTCGTGTTCATTCAGCTGCTCACATGAGAAGAAAAACCACACATTAAAATCAGCTCAGTCACATCTGCTGCAAAAAAACAGAAGTTAAATCAATGAGAGAAAAGAAGAGGAGACAAACTCCTTCAAATCTGTGTGTCAGAGAGCTCAGAGCGGCTCTCTCTGCTCAGAAATGTGTTTATGGAAATTAAAGACCTCAAACATGGTCGTCAAATTACTCTGAGATAAAGTTTGTGGTCACATTAATGAGCAGGACATCCACGCTCGTCTTCAGGTTAACAACATTAAGAAATCCAAAGATGCAAATAATAAACTTGAAGTTTTATCTCCTAAAAAACTTTGGAAATGAAAAACCTCCAAACTAAAAACTGTGGTGTTAAAATCTTGTGCAGCTGAGAAACGACCTTTAACCTTAAACCTGTCTGAACGAGTCCAGGTGGGTGCCGAGCAGGTGAGGGCGCCGGACCTCCTCCTGCTCTCAGAAAAACTTTAAATATAAAACTGTGTGCAAACATGAAGACGGTGCTGAGATGAGCTCCATGCTGTCCTCAGAGCCTCCGTCTCAGATTTCTGATCAAAAACCTGCAGAAGAGAAAAAAAATCTTCCCATGACCCTGAGCTGGACGCTAATGTTAGCATGCTAGTGTCTGTCTCATGCAGATAAAGCTGATCTTAAAGGAGAAATAAACAGTTCCTCAAACGCCTCGGGTTCCTACTCTGTAGCTCTAATTTGTCCCCTCAGACTTCCCTTATTTCAAATGTCACCTGCGGGGAAGCGAAAGGTCCAGAAGCAGAGCCGCAAACCACCACGCTCGACTCTGAAACACAGGAAACACGATTTTATCCACCGGCCGGCCCTGAAGGACGCACGACAGTGAACATCCAGATGTCTGAGCAGCAGGAAGCAGCTTCTTCCTGTTTCTGACCTCGTGGCACCTGCTCAGGTGTTTGTGTAATTAAGGACTTCCTGAAAACCAGCAGCTGATCTCAGGCCAGCATTCAGCACACCGGACACCTGCCGGCGTACTTCACTGAAGTAATCGATTACATTACATTACATTATGTGATTACTGCACAGACTGAACTTTATTTAAACCACAGCTCAACGAACGAACCAATCAAATCAAAAATCAGCTGAAACAGACTCTAAAAAAAATACATAAAGATATAAAAATCAAATATAATGTAAAATAGACTATAAATAAAATAAAAACACGAGAAATACAGTTAATTTAAATGAAGTTAAAAAGATAATAAAGATATAAAAATGTTATAATAAATATAAAATAAAATAAAGCAGACTAGAATAAAGTAAAATAAAAATATAAAATTAATAAAATTAAAAAGATAATAAATAAAAGCTACTTTGAGCTGCTCCTTTATTCACATTGGGTCGCCACGCCTGGTAGCTCTGCATGTTTAATAAATTAAACTAAACTAAACTCCTAAGCAGACTCCTGCTCTACTAAGTCAGAGTTTCCACACTCGTGTGTATCGTGATATTTGAATTTTTATTGATATCTAACAACAGCTGATGGGTAAGAGGAAGTTCTCTTATGTACAGGACGTCCACTGACAAACACACACACCTGAACCTGTCAGGTAAACTAACAACTTTCTCCTCGACTTTAATCTTTGATATGAGAGCCGATAAAAACCTGAAGAAGATGAGGCTGTGTGTTTTGCTGCTGAGCGTCTTGTGATTGTGGGGGAAGTAACTGAGGGGAGAAACCACACATGCATGAAGTGGGTCACTCATTGTTTCTGACCTCTTTTCTGCAAACTTCCTGCAAATGCTCAGACACCTGAAACGAGGTGATGCTCAAACCTTTGCCACCTCACTGGGTTTACCAGCAGCAGCAGCTCAGCACAAAGCCAGCCTCTGCACCACTTTCACATCTTTAAAATGTCAAAAGGCAGTTCTTCTTCAGGTTTCACAGTTCTTCCATCAGACTCGATCAGACGGGGACAAAGTCAGAGTGAGACTGTGTTGAATAAACTGGAGGTTGTGAAGCATGTCACTCATTAGCACCTCAAAGCATTTTCTGACTTTTACAGTCTGACATGAAATTTCCATCTCATTCTACACATCAACACTTAGAAACTCTTAGAAACACTTCACTCTCTGCTGTAACCACACATTTACAGTGAAACTCATATCGAGCACAGAAAAAACAGCAGCAGTAACCAAAGTAGGACCGAGAGCTTCAGTGGTTTCTCTGCTTTGGAAATGAAAACAGAGGCTTAGCTTGTGGTGACACCGATGACATAGAAATGGTCTGATCAGTGTAAAGATGTGTGTTACAGTGCTGAGCAGGAGAACGAGTGTAATGTCTGCAGAGAAAAGCAGCGGCCCTCATGTTGAGCCTCGCCGGCAGGGCCGTAGCACCGATCTCCAGGCCCTGTGCACAGGCCTCTGTGGGACCCCGACTTTCTTCACCCACACCTCTCACACATCTTCAGACTGAGCCGACAGCCTTACAGCAGCCCTGCAGCAGTGCTTAGAGCCACCAGTAATAAACTGTTCATGCACCACATTTAATAAAAGTCTGATACGTTTATCGTCTGCGCGCTCTCAAAGCTCCTCAGCCTCCTGCTGCACAGAATGAAGCATTCAGGACTGAAAACTCTGAACCTGCTGAGGACCGCCAGAGGTCAAAGGTCAAAGCAGGTCATCGGGGCACACTGCAGTGACTGTAAATGATGTAGTTATCTTTGTGAATGAAGTGTCCAGACTGATGTAACTGTATAATTACAGCTGTGAGGCAGAGCAGGAGATTAAAGGACAGGTAACAGCCTCCTCCTGTCAGTGTCTGAAGTCTCAGAGTCGTACTCAGCAGTGTCTCTGTGGTGTTTAAAACGCTGTGTCATCAGCCTGAAGCACGCCGGCTTCCTCAGAAAGCCTCAGAGCAGAAGCCAACATGTGGCCATTTTCAACATGGCCGTCACCAAAGGCAGGAAATATAATTTCTTCAGATCAAACAAACTATAAAATAAAGCTGCTTTACTGAATGAGTCAGTGACTAATCTTAGAGCCTGATAGTGTGGTTAGATCAGTCACCTGGAACAAACATGGGGGTCTCACAGTGAGAAGGTTCCAGGTTTGAAGCTGTCCACAGACCTGCTCGTCAGCTCAGCAGGTCTGTCTCTCTGGGTTAGCTGTCAGTAATAAAACCTGTGGATGAATCTGTGCTGGATGAACGGTAAATGTCTGAAGCGTGTTGTTCACGGCGCTGTGCAGTAACATGTAACATCCGTGTAACTCCAGTTATTTAGTTTGAGTTAAACTGAAGCTCTGAAGAAGTTTTTAACTTAGAAATGGACAGTAAAACCTCTGATGTGAGTCCAGTGGTTTTAGCTGATTCCTCAGATGGAGATGATGGAAAAACTGGAAAAGTTCAAACATTTGAAAATTCGAGGACTTTCCAGAGTAACAAACTGTGGAGCTTAAACAGTTAATTCAGTTACTGCTGCAGTAATACTGCAAAAGTTTAAATGAATAAATAATACACACACACTGCATTCAGCTGAGGATCCAGAAAAGTGATTAGTTATGTTTGTATGTTACTACTAATTTTCAATCAGTCAAATTAATTTCACTTTGATCGGCGACAAACTGAAGTGATTTCCACATGTCCTGCATTGATCCGTGGGACAGTGTGAGAGCTGAACACTGAGGTAGATTTCATGTTTAAATAGACCCAGTTTAAAGTTATTAGTGAGCAGCTGTCACCATAGAAACAAACCGCAGCACAGACAGCACGCTGTGTGTTCCTCCGCTCTGTGATGGTGTTCTGCAGCTTCGCTCTCTTGCACCAGTGTTTACTGTTAGTGTTTGATTTTCTTTACAGATCTCTGATCAGCTGATTTTTAGGAAAGTCTGTGGGGAACTTCTGAATGATTATACACGAGGTTATTAGTGAATATATATATATATATATATAAAATATATTTCAAAGCTCTTACATCAACAAAGAAATCGGTGTAAAACAATAAAACCCTTAAACTGGAGTGTTTGGACTGTTAAGTGAAGGAAAACAAAGTTCTTTGTTTTTGAATCTTTTTTCTCGATGTGTAACTGATGCAGTTATTTTAATTAAAGTCATATTGAACAGTTTATTGCTTTTTATATTTTTGAAACCTGGGGATGTTGTCAGGTCTGAACTTACACGTGACCTTTGACCCTGTTTTCACTGTGTCTCTCCAGGTAAAAACGATCCGCCCATCGCCAACGCAGGCCGTGATGTCACCGTTCAGCCTGGAGAGACGGTGAAGCTCAACGGCACAGAGAGTCTGGCAAAGGGTGATGCTAAAATTAAGGACTACCGCTGGAGTCTGGACAGAGGAGACGGCAGTGTCGGGATGGAGGTAAAAGCTGCTGTGTCACAGGGGGAGGGGCTTAGCACAGGTAGATTAAAAACTGCTGTGCTACAGGTAGATTTCACCAAACAGTTAGTGACACTACAACAATTACTTTGAACATGCCTTGTTCTGTTTCATTCAACAAAGCAGCATCCAGCCCACCAAACTTCATTCATAGTCCCTCTGATTTTAAAGAGAGCAGTCACAGGAAGATAAAACTAAGCAGCTGGTTTCTTTAGAGGTGCGTGTGCAGGTGAATCAGCATCTATGTGATTCTTTCCAGAGCTCAGGATTTCATTTGAGTGTATCTCTCAACTGCAGCAGTCAGAACCTGATACTGTGAGTCCAGCTCATTTAACTTTTTAAATGCTGTTATTTTTGAATGGGATTCTGCAGAAGACGGACTTCCCTGACCAGGTGCAGCTCTCCAACCTGCAGTCCGGATTGTACGTCTTCAAGCTGACCGTCACCGACTCCAACGGCCAGTCAGACGAAACCAAGGTCACAGTCCTCACCCTCAACCCAGACCAGACCAGCTGTGAGTGCTCATGGGAAATGTAGTCCAGTGATAAGCCTGTAGTATGTGAAGAGCCCTGTGCCAGAGTCCATAGAGAATTTAGTCAATTTCAGGTTTAGAAGAAATTTAGTTTGTTTTTGTCTCAGAATCTGAGTTTATTGATCATTAAACTCCATTATCTTCACTTTATCAATCAGTTGACTGCTGAATCAATGCTTTATTGATCAGTTAAACAGTGTGGTAGAAGCAGAATAAGCTGATTGGCTGTGTTGCTGATCAGTGAAGTGTTTGTGTTTTTTCTCACTGATTATTCACACCTCTTCTTAAACTGGTCAGACTGGAATACCTGACATGTGCACACTCAGAGGACGCCTCCACACTCTCAGCAGAAACTCATTCAACCTCCTCCTTTCAGCTGATTTCAGGGTCACATGACTCACTCATTGATTGTGTATTGATTGCAGCTCTGATCAGTCAGTCTGACTCTTGGCTCTGGCTGTAAAGCTGTAAAATGTGACTGTGTCAATACCACAAGTGTTGACACAGCGGCACGCCCTATAGCAAGCACACACACACACACACACACACACAGCTGTGGGTTCATGTTTATCTTCAGCACACAGTGCAGTCAGCTGTATTTCTGCAGGTAGAAGTCTGACAGGAAGTGATGTAACTACTGCTGTCGTCTTCGCTCTCAGTGTACTGTCGGGCTCCGGTGAAGGTTGGGCCGTGCCGCGCGGCGTTTACTCGCTGGCATTACAACGTCACGAAGGGCGTCTGTGAGACATTTGTGTTTGGAGGCTGTACAGGAAACGAGAACAACTTCCTGTCTGAAGAAGAGTGTTATTCCGCCTGCAAAGGAGTCACAGGTAACACACACACACACACACACACACACACACACACACACACACCTTTAATCTGCTCTAACACTGTTTCTGTTGTTTTTGTCCACAGCGGTGTCAGAGAGGGGTATTACTCTGCCCGCCACAGGTCAGTCCCACAATGCACCTCTTTGCATCCAGTCCACAGTACAGCCAGGATGCTCAGGATCTGTGTGTGTGTGTGTGTGTGTGTGTATTTTCAGAGGTGTGTGGCTCGCCGTGTAGTCCTGATCAGCTGACCTGTGACAACAGCTGCTGCCTGGACACAAGTCTGGAGTGTGACAATGTGAAGCAGTGCAGCGATGGATCAGACGAGAACCAGTGCAACCAACGTAACACACACACACACACACACACACACACTGTCTAAGCCTCTCCTCACATAACCACACTGAGTGTAACTGACCTTGCTCCTCTTCCTCCTCCTCAGTGAATCACACCTTGAGCCTCCTGCTGAACATCGACGTAAACCAGAGAGACGGTTCGTCTTTATTGTCTTTTTATAAAAAAAATACTCAAAGCTAACAGGCTACATGCTAATGAACCCCTCCCCCCTCAGCTCTGTGCACGGAGCCCCCCCGCACCGGTCCATGCCGGGCGAGTTTCCCCCGCTGGTTCTATGACCCCTTAGACAGGAAGTGCCACCACTTGACCTATGGCGGCTGTGACGGGAATGAAAACAACTTCGAGGACAATGAGAAATGCACCGAGACCTGCAAAGGAGTCACCGGTACCCAACACACACACACCTGACTTACAGATTCACATCAGAGCTCCGCCTTTACCGCGGACCAGCCAAACCCAAGCCTCGTCCTAACTACACCAGTCTTACTTAAAGACTATTTTACCAACACTAAAACAAGGAAATGAATCAAGCTTCAGTCTCAGTGAGCGACTCGAGCAGCCTTTGCTGCCTGAGCAAAATCCACAGAAACATCCAGGTCAGGGGGGCGATGACCTCGGAGACAAACACACAGCACTCGCTTTTTCAACTCTATCTTAGAGCAAATTCTTTAAGTGGCTTCCCTCAGACTGGTGACTCTGTACATGCAGTTTTTATGTCCCAGTGATCATTGAAATTAAAGTTAAATCAGAGAAAATAAAATCATTTACTGCCTTAATCAGGTCCCTTCTGGCTGCTGATGGTGAGACGTGTTTCCAGAAGGACTTTGTAGAAGTCTGCGGCAGCTAAACAAGCCCGTAATCACAGCATCTGCTACCAAAGCCCAGAGATCTGTACTGTTCTTCTCCAGGTTCTACAGAGAGCAGCAGGGATGACGGATTTTTATTGGCCAGCTGAAGGTAGCGTCACCCTGGTTACCAGCCAACATGAGCATAAACATTTGGATCTTTTATCTGGGAATCAAACTTTATGACTTTCTATTCAGTGAGATGAGCTCCGCAAATCACTGAAAGTAAAACTGCTAACATTAAACTACACCGCAGTCACGTGACTCTGTTAACACGTCATTTAGCTGCTTGTTAGCCACGCCTTCTCAGACACATAAAAGCTTCAGGAACAAGAACAAAAACATGAAAACTTCAAAAAACTCACTGACTTCCAAACGAGGGAACAGGAAGTGAGAAACTGGGCTTTAGGACTCATTCCTGCTCTTCTTCTTCTCTCCCTGCAGAAAATAATGTGTTCGCCAAAGGTTTGTTCGAACGCTTCAACAGAGAAGAAGACGATGATTCAGGTCAGAAATTTACCCTCAACTCCCCAATGTTCTACAAGCTGAACAGGAAGTGACCTCACTGTCCTCTCCACAGGCTCCATCACGCTCGCCGTGATCCTGTCAGTGGGCATTTTGGCTCTGCTGGCCATCCTGGCCTACTGCTTCCTGAGGGCCCGCAAGAGGCACACTCACAGGCCTGTCAACACAGGCCCCGCCCACGAGGCGCTGTCCGAGGAGGAGACGTCCGTTTACAACAGCACCACCAAACCCGTGTGATGTCATCCACACTGTTACCGTGGTGATCTACTGCCTTTTTGTTTGTGCTGATTTAAATCTCCTTGAAATGTTTCTGTTCCTCAGCTGTGTTCAGCCAGAGTGCTGCTGCCATCTTATTGATTATTGGTTATTCACAGTTCAGGTGACCCAGTGCATTTTTTTATGATGATGTAAGTTTTTTATGACTGTTTCCTCTCCGTTTGTGCAGCAGCTTCTTTACCTCTCTGTGTTTCAGTATTTATGAATTCAGTGTCTGGGTGTCAGGTTTTATTAGTTTTCATGTAAATATGAAGTTAGTCTCAGGTTTTTAATTTGTTAATAAAGGTACAAGTAAACAAAAACTGATCCGAGCTTTGATTTTGAACACGATTAGTTTCTCATGCTAACGCAAAGATTTCACAGCGAGGCGTCGAAGAGGTCGAAAAACAAACCACTGAACATCCATCATCCATCATCCATCCTCCATCCATCCATCCATCATCCATCCTCCATCCTCCACCATCCATCCTCCTCCATCCATCCATCATCCATCCTCCATCCATCCATCATCCATCCTCCATCCATCCACCCATCATCCATCCATCCTCCCTCCATCCATCCATCCATCATCCATCCATCCATCCTCCATCCATCCACCCTTCATCCATCCACCCTTCATCCATCCTCCATCCATCCATCCATCCATCCATCATCCATCCATCCATCCACCATCCATCCATCCATCCATCATCCATCCACCCACCATCCATCCATCATCCATCCATCCTTCATCCATCCATCCTTCATCCATCATCCATTCATCCATCATCCATCCTCCATCCATCCTTCCATCATCCATCCATCCTCCATCCATCATCCATCCATCCATCCATCCATCCATCCTCCTATTATGTGTTTATGAGTTATCTGTACTTTACTGAGGGGTGTAGTTCACACAGGTGTCTTTAAATAA
>VUQS01076425.1:6450-18355 GCA_015108495.1 Heterochromis multidens
AATGACAGAAAACATCATCTCCCATGTGGCTAGCTTCACTTTCTGTTTGTGCAGATCCAGACAGTGAGCCTGAGTGTAGCAAGGCCGAGAGATTAAAAGAGCACCAGTACAAACTGTGTAATAGCTGTAAAAATCCAGAAAAGAGGATAAGCTCTATTTTGCAGTCAAATGTCGGTCACTCCTATTTCCTGTGAAGCGAACCGAACGGCACACAACAGTATTTTTTTTTTCATTAAATGTAAAAACGTCAAACAAAAATTTTTCCAGCAACAGGTTAAAGCGCTCCGTATTGTCTAAAAATGCAGTGCCACATGGGCTATGATGTTTCATATCATCTTGGAGCACCATGGTATTGTAACCATATTACAGTAGTACCTTTATTACCTTCAGTTGTGTATAGAAACTGTAAACAAAGAGGTATATGTGATCTGGTGTTTTGGATTCTCAGAGACACAGCTCTCTTGACACTGAAGGAAACATCCCTGTGAGGCTCAGTAGCTGGAAGCATGGCTGCACTGCAGGTGGGAATCTCGCAGTACGCTCACACAGCAGAAACATTTCACATATCTTGAAAAAAAAACTATTTCCTGTTTTTCTGATGTTTCCCAATACATTCCCATCCCTCTCTTTTACAAGACATATTTAGCACTCTTCTGTCTCCGTGTCTTGAGAAGAAAGCATAGTCTCAAGTATAGCTTGCACAAACAAATCAACAATACTTGATAACACTGCTAAAAGGTAAAATGACATATAAAATTAAATAGAATAAGAATTACAATTCAAATACAAGAAATAATGTGAAATCTATGTCAATGTTTCGCTTACAAATTATACCAGAGTATAATTTGAAGATCAAGGCTCTTGTTTCTAGTCACAACATGCAGTTGTGGTTCCTAAATTTCTGACTGCTCAATCACAGGCAAAGTAATCTTTGAGTGGTGCAAACAGGTGGCGGATAACTGGGACGCTCCATGATCTGCCCAGCAGCCTCTGCCTCGCCAGTCGGCTCATGTTGGACACGTCCGTATAGTGGACTGGAAAGCCAAAAACCCTGAAGCAAGCAACCATCCACACCACAAATGCAACCAGCGAGCAAATAGGGGAAAACAAAAGAAGATAATCTTGAAATTCTGACCTCTGAAAAAAGCATACAAGGTAAATTAAAGGACGATCTTTGTGTTTACATACCTCTCCATCTCAGTGCACCAGAGTATGTCTTCCTTCTCATTCATGTAGACCGGGAAGTGCTGGTCCTTGCCCTGCTTGATGGAATTAGACCTGGTAGTGATAGTCCTCACTTTGTCAAACTGGAGGAGAATTAAAGAAACAAATTAAGTTTATAAAATTTTTATTTCCCTGCAGCATAACAAACCTACAAATTACAAAATTACTGATCAGATGGTTTGGCAAACATGAGAATCCCGTATGAAGACTATTAAGATGATGTATCATGATTTTTTGTATCTGATCATTAGATTTTCAAACTATTACATCTAGCTGCCACTTGGAGCCACCAGTGTGCAAAGTTATACACTCCTGAATCAAATGAACTGTATTATAAATTCCAAACACATATCATCAGCTATGATATTCTACTGTATTTAAATTGAAGATGTCAGATTCATCACAGAGAAAAATTATAATAATTTGTGTCTGTGATTACATCAGCTGTCAGACTCATGAGTTTTTGTATGCACTGGAGTGCCAGCATGATATGTACAGAAAGACAAACTGTAAGTACCTTGGCTGTTCTGCCATGTTCTAAACAGTCCTGGAGTTCCAGCCTATCAGTGCACATGGCAGTCAAAGGCCTGAAAGGGAGAATGAACATGAGCCACAATTTACATTAACACTTTAACACTTTTTTAAGTGGACCTAATATGTCTTTCCTTTTTTTGTTGTATACATTCACTCACAGTGGTGGATGCTCACATTAATCATGGACAAAGTTTCAAATAATGCGATAACAGGTTGGGGTATGCCGGCACGGTTGTTAGCACCGTTGCCTCACAGCAAGAAAGTCCTGGGTTTGAGTCCATCAGCTAGCCAGCCTGGGGCCTTTCTGTGTGGAGTTTGCATGCTCTCCCTGTGCCTGTGTGGGCTCTCTCAGAGTACTCTGGCTTCCTCTCATAGTCAAAGACATGCACGTTATGTGAATTGGTGATTCTAAATTGGCAATTGGTGTTAGTCCTGAAATAGACTAGCAACCTGTCCAGGGTGTACCCTGTCTCTCCCTCTGTCATAGCTGGGATAGACTCCAGCCCAGCCATGTCCCTGAATTAGATAAGTGGAAGAAAATGGATGGATGGAGTCAGTGTATGTACAAATAACCCCTGTGATCCAAAAGCGTAGCTGTTACACTGCTCTAAATAATAAGTTTCAGATAGCTTTTCTACCCTTGGATCTAGACCAACTGTCTGATTTGAACATGTTGTTGGCTCTTGCCTTACAGAGTGGACAAAATGTAACTGTCAAAAAATCAATTTACTCATTACTAGGTGTTTAATAGAGCACATGCTGCATTCCTCTGGTTAACTTTACCTTTTTCTCTAAGGCCTCCCCTGCAACCTTGCATTTAACGTCACAGTGCTATGAACTCTGAGTAATTCCCTTGGACAAAGTCTGCAGAAATGCAGACTTGTGAAACTGTGCAAAATGTCTAGCAGAGAGATCCCTAATGCAGTTGATGATGTGACAGTGGGACAGCCCTAAGTCTCTAAGTCTGTAAATGTAGACATTGGGATTGAACCAAAGGAGGACCTGGGGCCCAGGAAAAGACATTAAATTATTATTTTGAACTGTGAATCATGCAACGCTACACTAATAGAGTCCAAGAATAAAAATATGGAGGTAGTAATAGGTCCCTTTCACAAATGTGAAACTAGGACATATTAGATTGAATTGGATCTGCTATGTCTCTGCTTCATCAGTCTTTATCTGCAATTTCAAAATAGAAAAAAAAAAAAATCTGTGCCGAAAGTATGAAATTACTTCTAATCTAGCCACTAAAATCAGTTTCAAACCAGGCCAGAATCGCAGTTCATTTTGATTAATTGATCTTGGAGATAATCTAATTTGCTGTTTCATGCATTACATATAGTATCATATAGTAATGTCTCCTCAGAGAGAACACAGGAAATAATCTGCCAGTACAAGGCTACAAATAGTGTTTCTTAACAAAAAACTAAGCCAAAGCCAAATCAAATTGGTTTATGGCTATTGGTTTATTTGATTAAAGTATGACTGCCATAGTCACTATCTTATCTACAGTCATGGTAAAAAGAAAGTACGCCCTCTTAAAATTTGGAGGTTTTACATATGAAGACATAAAAATAATCTGGTCCTTGCCAGGTCTTAAAATTAGGTAAATACATCCTCAGATGACCTACAAAACACAATGTATAACACCGTGTTATTATTTATTTAACAAAAACTAAGTCAGAAAGCAGTGTGTGAGAAACTAAGGACAAATTTACTGCTTCCATAGGATTTAAGAGAGTTTCAGCCAGGTGCTGCTAATCAAATTCACTTGATTAACTGATCAGATGTGCGTTAACACGATGCCATAGAGGAAAGACATCAGCAATTATCTTAAAGAAGCAACTGTTGCTGCCCATCAGTCTGGGAAGGGTTATAAGGCCCTTTCCAAATAGTTTAAGGTCCCCCATTCTGCAGTGAGAAAGATTATTCACAAGTGGAAAACATTCCAGTTGTCAATGTTCCCAGGGGTGGACATCCCAGCAAATTCATGCCAAGGTCAGACCATGCAATGCTCAGAGAAATAAAAAAACAAACAAAACAAGAGCTACATCTCAGACTCTACAGGCCTCTGTTAGCTTGTTAAATGTTAAAGTTCATGACAGTACAATTAGAAAAAGACTGAACAAGTATGGCTTACTTGGAAGGGTTGTCAGGAGAAAGCCTCTTCTCTCTAAAAAGAACATGGCAGCACGGCTTAGGTTTGCAAAGTTACATCTGAACAAACCACAAGACTTCTGGAACAATGTCCTTTGGACAAATGAGACTGAAGTGGAGATGTTTGGCCATAATGCACAAAACCAAACATAGCATGTCAGCACAAACACCTCATACCAACTTTTCAGCACGGTGGTGGAGGGGTGATGGTTTGGGCTTGTTTTGCAGCCACAGGACCTGGGCACCTTGTAGTCATTGAGTCAACCAAGAACTCCTCTGTATACCAAAGTATTCTAGAATCAAATGTGAGGCCATCTGTCTGATATCTAAAGCTTGGCTAAAATTATGTCATGTAACAGGACAACGATCCCAAGCACAGCAGCAAATCTAAAACAGAATGTGGACCTTGAACCTGACTGAAATGCTGTGGTAGGACCTCAGGAGAGCTGTGAATAAACAAATGGCTGCAAATCTCAATGAACTGAAGAAAGATTGTAAAGAAGAGTGGGCCAAGGTTCCTCCACAACGATGTGAGAGACTGATAAAGTCATGCAGAAAAAAATTACTTCAAGTTATTGCTGCTAAAAGTGGTTCTACAAGGTAATGAATCGTAGGGTGTACTTAGTTTTTCGCACACTGCTTTTTCATTTTGGCTTACTTTTTAAAAAATAAATAACGACATGGTATAACGTGTTGTGTTGTTCATCTCAGGTTGCATTTACCTAATTGTAAGATACTTTTTTATTATGCCCTGATATGTAAAACCTTAGAAGTGACAGTGTGTACTTTCTTTTTACCGTGACTGTATAATGTACAATTCTACATATGCAGTCACTTTATTGTGCTACTTTTTTCACATTGGCTATGTTAAATACTACTTCTTCTCTCACCATTGAGGCACCAACCTGTTCATGCCAGGAAGGTTACCCCAGAAGTAACGGGCACGGTGGGCAGCAGACACCTCCTTGGCATCAATCATCACTGGGTTACACTAAAAGCAAAGACGTAGAACAAACACCAATCAGAAAGGAACCAAGGTAAGAAGCTCATGATTGCATACAGAATAGTAAAAGTGTAATCACAACAACTGCATTTTATAACACAATATTACTATAACTGAAAAAAATAGTTATCTACAGTATAGTCACTCAGAAACTTCCAAATTGTCAGCTTCCTCAGTGGCCAATCATTTTAAAGAGGAGAGTATTTTTAATCTAACAGCTAATGAGGGCTTCACCTAATAGATAACCAGAAAGACACTATCTAGATGTAGATTAAAACACATTAAAGATGGCATATAAAAGTGTCAAATCAAGATCAAGAGGGTCAGAGCTCCCTTCTAATAATCCGTGTCTAAAGATAATGAATTATTACCACAAGGGGGCATTCTTAACCCAACAATCCCCCTTTCACTCGTGTCACATCATACTGCATCTACAGCCTAAAATTTAATCAGTTATTTGGTAGCGGGTAGAGAGTACAGGTGTCAGTGAAGAAACTAACCTCTAAAAAGCGAGATATGTCCCTCTTGTCACTGACACCCATGGCAACCACGTTTTCAAAGAGCCAGAAGAAAGGCCTGTCGTCCCCCTCCTTCGGCCGAGCCTCATGGAGCAGCCGGTAAAACTCAAAAAACAGGCGTCCGGTGCCCTCTGTGAGACAGAAAGAAGCATTAAATAAGGTGCTGCAGCATTAAATAAGGTGCTGCAGCAAAGCAAAAGACATAAACTGCTTATATTCTGGTGACTTTTTTAGGTCACCAGTGGCTTTATTCAATTATGACCACATGAATTTCCAAACTAATGCATGAGCAAAATAAAGAAGAGTGAACTTGTTTAAACCTACCATAAAGACCCTTCCTAGCAGGATTAACTATCGAGAGGTCATTGCATGGGCTGCCACCTATAATTAGATCAAAAGGACCCCACTCGTGTATCTGTACAGAGAGAAGACATAGTCAGGATTAGAGAAACAAAGACAGCAATGCACTCCTCTGACCTTTATTTATAGTGTGTAATACAGATTTTTTTAAAAAAGCGGTACAGATGCTAGAGTCTGCTTTATAATGTCTTTGTTGTCTTCTAGTCTCCACTGTTGATATGATGAAGCAAGGTAAAGTGTTGAAGAAAAGCTTGGTTTCAGTGTTGGTCATTTGTGCATCTGGTAAACAACCCTGATGGTAAGGCATGAAAAAAGGTCCAAATTTTATTTTTGAAAGAGTTTGGATCTAATTCTTTCTGGTTTATCCACATTAGAAAATGATATCCACTGCTACTTAGTGCATGCAAGCAATGACATATTTATAATGAGACAAAGTTTGGTGTCTCTATTTATTTATTCATGGGATTTGCACTCTTTAACCACTAATATATGTATAATACTTATGTATATTATGACCAGTCTTTGTAACTTTCAACTAGTCTTAAGTTTCTGCTGCAGGTCTGGGATCTGCAGGTCAATATGTCCAAAACCTGTGTGGATCTGAATAAATACACTTATATAGTTGGGGAAAGAGGTAGATCATTTTTGATAAAAATTTATACAATTTGCAATTTTTTATTAAAATATTTTACACATTTCAGTTTCTATGACTCACCCTTAATGCATTTGTATTATTATATTTCCAGTTGGTTATAAATTGATGCCACTGGTGTTTTGTGTTTTTTCTCACCGTTAGGGTTACTTTAAATTGACAGCATTTTGGTATAATCAGAAAAACCTGCCTTATGCAGTGCACATATTTATGTGAGGGGGTTAGGAGGCCCTGGAACAGAGCAATGACACAAAATACAAACTCGTTTTTTTGACAATGGTGGTCTTAAATACTTTTTGCATGTGACAGTATAGCAAAAATGCACACTTAAGACACAACAGGAATATATACTCACATGCTTGCGCGTGACGTTCCGCACGTCTCCAACATACATGATGCGACCCTGATGCCGGACGATACCCACAGTGATGGAGTCTTCACACACTTCAGAAGCTACATAGCGATCCACTTGGATGCCAAGTTCTTTGAGCACCAGCAGCCCTGGGCAGGGTGTAGTTAAAGATCAAAAAAAGAAGAAAAAAAAAACCAAAAAAAAACTGACTGTGTACAAAAATCTGTCCTCTTAGACTGATATGAAGCTCTGGAGTTGTCTCTGATAAATACATCCTATAATACCAAAAATGAACATTCAAGTCAACTCTTCCTACCAGTAGTAATATTAATCATGCAGTCACTGGTGAACTTCTACTATAACAATAACAAGACATTTCATGAAATTTCTTATGTGCAGTGATTTATAAATGGCAAAGTTGTCCTTAATAACAAAAGGAAAGAAAATAAATTGATCTAGACTTTGATAAGACAAACAGGAGAAAATGGTCTAACCTGTGGCTATGCCATCAAATAGCGACAGGACACGAATGGGCTTCCTCTTCTCAGCCATGACTGGGGGGTAAAGCTTTGGTGGATCCTGAAATACAACGTTGGCAGGGGAGCAACAGTGAGACAAAGGAGACAGGCTCCTCAGTGAGATGGTTATTAAGATTAATGGCCTAAAGGTCAATTACTTACAAAATCTTGGTCATGATTATTTGCAAAGAAGTGCTGGAGACGACTGGGCCAGTCAGTACGACGCTCCAACAGCCCAAACATACTCTTCTGACCGCACATGTAGCAGTTCCATGGGTCTTCTTTGATGGCAGCGTGGGCGGCTCCTTGACCAACAAGAAGGTCCACGCACTCAACACAGAAACACCTGAACCAAGGATAAGGACATTCATTTCTACAATGATTGCTAAATCAACCTATTAAAAGCGGTCATAGTGTTAAGTACAGTAAGCAGTCTGACAGAAGCATACATTTTCTTAACAAATACCTTATAGTTTATGACATGTGTGATTAAATGTGGTATATGACATATTTTCCAAAAAAAAGTTACTAACTGTTTAAAATGTGCTTGATCTGAGAAAATAAATGTTGGAAATGTAACATGTAAATGGAAACACTACTGCATATTCTGTGGGGTTCACCCATGTTATTGCCTTTTTAGGTAAAAGTAGTTAAAAAAGACTCAGTGACCTCCAATTCCAACAAATATGTCTATTAGGTGATAAATCCTTTGTGCCAGTAGGACTTTGAGAAGAAATATTTGGTCTGGCAGTAATGGCTTAACTAGAAGAGGAACTGGAAGTTGTAACTGGAAGAGCCCCCATACACAGTGGCACAATGCTTCTATTGAAAATTGGATTGCCAGGGTAATTATTAGCCAAAAGCAAAGCCAGATGGATCTGGCATAGTTGATTAACAGATTATAAAGGAATACTGGGGTGCTGGAATTGCTCTCTCTTTTCGTTTTATTTTTTATTTTTTTTAAAAAAGCAACTTAATCCATTTAGGCATGTAGACGATGTTCAAGATGACCTGCTGAAGTTCAAACCAAACATCAGAATGGGGAAGAAAGGTGATTTAAGTGACTTTGAACAAGCCATGGTTATTGGTGCCAGATGGGCAAAGCATGGATCCATCCTGCCTTGTATCAACGGTTCAGGCTGGTGGTGGTGGTGTAATGGTGTGGGGGATATTTTCTTGGCACACCACAGCCTACCTGAGAATTGTTGCTGACCATATTCATCCCATTATGACCAGTTTACTCATCTTCTGATGTGCCTTGTTACAAATAATCTCAAATTGGTTTCTTGAACATGATTATGACTTCACTGTACTGAAATGGCCTCCACAGTCACCAGATCTCAATCCAATAGAGCATCTTTGGGATGCGGTAAAAATGAGACTTGCTTCATGGATGTGCAGCCTACAGACTGTGTGATGCTATCATGTCAATATGGACCAAAATCTCTGAAGAACATTTTCAGCAACTTGCTCAGTCTATGCCACAAAGAATTAAGGCAGTTCTGAAGGCAAAAGAGGTCCAACCAACTACTAGCAATCTGTTCCACCTAATAAATTGTCCGGTGAGTGTAAATATCCATACAGCGGTTTTTTTTTTTGTTTGTTTGTTTTCTTGTGTCACATTAATACTTTCTAAGATATGAATTCTAAATCTTACTAAGAAATATCTGGCCTGATATATCTTATTCTTGTTGTAGAAAAACTACAGTGACATGCTTAACAGGGATCGGAATCTATTTATGATCAGTTTTTAACAATAACGTTTTGGGGCTGTGAACCATAGAGACAAAATAAGGATTAAAAGTATTAAGAGTGTTACAAACCGCTATGATGTAGCTCACCCTGTGTTTGTATTATGATGGACAAATGGAGACACCTGCTGTAGCAAGAACAACCACAAAGATGGTTTTAAATAATTTAGCAAGCGGGCAGGGTACAATCCCAAAAATCTGCAGGCTGAGAGCAAAAAGAAGATCAACCAATGAGTACCGAGGACTCGTGTGACATTTAATAATGTGGTAATGTCTACTGGCTACCAATGGCAATATAACCTTTGGTTATTTTTTGTTGACAGTGACGAAACCACAGAATATCTGTACCCTTATCCTTTAAATAAAGCTATACAATACATGACTGACATTTTTCTCCTCCCTAAATCAGTTTGTTCATCAGTCATAGGTCAGAAATGGTGCACAGTTTCAGTATCACTCTTTGTTTTACATTTACAAGGTCTAGATTAAATGGTTTTGAATGAGGTTTGTGGGTTTTGAGAGGCAGGGAGTTATTGTCAACAATGTCATCCAAATGTCAAATGCCACCATCCAAACACAGCATTGTTTCTGATCAGTCCAGCATGCCTCTGACAAAGCTCAATCTGTTCTCAGTGGTATTTTTCTAGACTTCAATCTCGCTGAGTGAGAGTCTGACTGTGTGAGAATACTTTATCATTCTATTTCTTTATAGTTAACAATGCCCTATTCAACAGACATACAGTACAACCACACTTTATAAAATATTTGTTATCAGCCACTTCTCCGCTGGACCTCCATGATTGTGCCTGACATCACTGCTATGAGATTTGTGACCCACTACAAAGCCTCTATTATGTATCAAATATGAGCAGTGAAGGCACAATTGTGCTATCTGTGCTGGAGAAACAACCGTAAATTTAGAGGCAAGTACATATTAACCTTTGATTTGTGTAAAGACTATATTTTGGTCTTATTCACAAATAAAAATTTGGCTGTTATTTGCTATACCGCTTCAGAATGTTCTACATTGAGCAACACTTTTATGAGGAATTTTTATGGCAAAGAGACTTGAGAACATGTGGACTGGCTGAACATCCTGTCGTAAATATGTAAAGGAAGCAGATGAGAACTTTACAAAACATAAAATTTTACAGAGACAATTTCACACTCCAGCAAATGCCATAGAAGCAAACTGATAAAAGGGCAATTAATGCTAGAAATAGGAACTTGCCAACATTAGGTTAAGGTTATAGAAGTTCAGGGTGAATGTTTTGTTTCGGTAATTTTTCCCATTATACCCCCATTAGGTTATACTCAGTAGTTTTAATAGCTATTACTATAGCTATTCCCCATACCATGTCTTTAAACTCTTTTCCCCTTGGACGCCTACTAGGCGTAACCCTTGTTTCTCTTTTCAGAACAGAGTGGTTTCTGTCATATTTTATGCCTGCTTGCAGAATAACATGACTGAGTGTGCATCAGAGGTTAGTGAGGGTGATCTATGCCTATACAGCTTACTAGGGCTACCCTTGTAAAAACCCAGAACCTATTCTAATGGTTGTCAAACCACATCTTTATTGATATACACTGCTAAAAAAAAATTAAAGGAACACTTTGAAAACACATCAGATCTCAATGGGAAAATAAATCATGCTGGATACATACTGATATGGACTGGGTAATGTGTTAGGAAAGAAAGGACGTCACATCGTTTAATGGAAATTAAAATGATCAAACTACAGAGGGCTGAATTTAAAGACACCCTGAAAATCAAAGTGAAAAAATTATGCAGCAGGCTAGTCCATTTTGCTGAAATGTCATTGCAGCAACTCAGAATGTTACTCAGTAGTTTGTGTAGCCCCCACTTGCTTGTATACATGCCTGACATCGTCGGGGCATGCTCCTAATGTGACGACAGACAGTGTCCTGGGGGATCTCTTCCCAGATCTGGAGCAGGGCATCACTGAGCTCCTGGACAGTCTGGCCGCGTTGGATGGACTGAAACATAATGTCCCAGAGGTTTTTTATTGGATTTAGGTCAGGCGAGCATGGGGGCCAGTCAATGGTATCAATTCCTTGATTCTCCAGGAACTCCCTGTATACTCTCACCACATGAGGCCGGGCATTGTCGTACACCACAAGTAACCCAGGACCCACTGCACCAGCGTAGGGTCTGACAATGGGTCCAAGGATTTCATCCTGATACCTAATGGCAGTCAGGGTGCTGCTGCCCAGCCTGTGCGTCCCTCCATGAATATGCCACCCCAGACCATCACTGACCCACCACCAAACTGGTCATGCTGAACAATGTTACAGGCAGCATAACGTTCTCCACAGTTTCTACAGACCCTTTCACATCTGTCACATGTGCTCAGGGTGAACCTGCTCTCATCTGTGAAAAGCACAGGGTGCCAGTGGTGGACCTGCCAATCTATGGCAAATGCCAATCAGGCTCCATGGTGCCGGGAGGTGAGCACAGGGCCCACTAGAGGATGTCGGGCCCTCAGGCCACCCTCATGAAGTCTGTTTCTGAGTGTTTGGTCAGAGACAGTCACACCAGTGGTGTGCTGGAGGTAATGTTGTAGGGCTCTGGCAGTGCTCATCCTGTTCTTCCTTGCACAAAGAAGCAGATACCGGTGCTGCTGATGGGTTCAGGACCTTCTACAGACCTGTCCAGCTCTCCTAGAGTAACTGCCTTTGTCCTTGAATCTCCTCCATCCTCTTGAGACTGTGCTGGGAGACACAGCAAACCTGGCAATGGCACATATTGATGTGCCATCCTGGAGTTGGACTCCCTGTGCAACCTCTATAGGGTCCAGGTGTCACCTCATGCTAC
>VUQS01076425.1:57050-102690 GCA_015108495.1 Heterochromis multidens
GGGCAGTTTTGGGCCTTTATATATATATATATATATATATATATATATATATATAGTCCCCATGTTGTTCTGTGCATTGCATAGTCAAACAACCGTCCAAATCCTACATGTGAAAAACTGAACCTGATGATTAAAAGATACCACCAGCAGCTTTTGAATGTCATGCACTTAAAAGTGAAACACCAACAAAATTTGCAAGATAAGTTCTGAAATGTGTCAGAATGTACAAATATTATGTTGAAAAATATGAAACAACCAAGCATACAAGGTATTTTAATCACAGTAACAACTTTTCCTGTTTAAAAATGGTCATTGCATTGTTAGAGTTAGCATTAAATACAATTAGAACAACTGAAAAACACAAAGTAAATTATTAGGTTAAAACATAGTCTATTCAGTAAGGCTTTAACCTGTTCAAATGTAGTATACCATGTAATACAAAATAATGACGAAACACACACACAGGAACCTGAAGAGACTTCCTAGTTTTTATTTTGCTTAATTTATGGGCCCCCTGGTGGCTGTGGGGCCCCAAGCAGCCATGTGATTAGTTGATGCCTCAGGCCGGTTTTGGGGCCTGGTGAAGTAAAACTTGTGTCGTCTATACCTATTTTAATAACAGTGCAATATGTATTTTACTGATGCAGACTCTTTTTTTTAATGCCCCACTTTGTCACATATTTATGGAGTGTAAGATTACCATACAGTCTGTTCATATAGTTTGTGCAGGTGCAGATGTGTGAGGCCCCGAATCCTCATAAATGTCACTTTGTTACATTTATATACTTCTGATTCCTTTGTCATTCTTTTTCGTCCTATATTTCTTCTTCTGTGCACGAATTGGTTCCTGTGACACCTTAAATATCTAATCAGGGACAAATGCAGCGTCCTCCCATCCTTTCTTGGTCCAATCGACAGTTTTATGGAGCAGATAGTTCAACCTGACAAACACAGTTGGGACTAATAACAATGTTCAAAGTTTCACTATGATCCAAGAAGTGCTGGAGGAGGCTGTGACAAATCAGAAATATATGCCGTGAAAAAAGTTTGGTAAGTTTCCTTCATTTGGGAACAATAAAAGCAAAGAAAGTTTACTTACACAAAGGCAATTTAAAGTCGTCTACATTATGCATTAGAACAATTTTTTAAAATTCTTTAAATGCAAATGAAAAGAACAGATCATTAAACAAAGGGAAATAAAAACAGTTTAGAGATGTAAGAGCAGGATAATTCATGATGACTTTTTAAGGCTCAGCCAAAGACAGTACACAATATTAAAGATATTAACATTTAGTATCTGAGATCTTTGCTCAGTCTTAATCAGTAACTTCTAAGTCCTTGTTTAATTTGCCCTCTGGGAACAGTTAGCTTCCTTTATATGGCAGTAAAGAGTCGCATTACTAGGATTTATTAGGATGGCAAAACAACAAATAAAAGAGAAGCTGGACAAAGTTCTGAGTTAAGAAAAAAAATGGTGATACTCATCAAGCAAAGGTGTAAGCTAAACCAGTGGTTTTAGATTCAATTTATTAAGCATTTATTTGGATTTAAATGTGTAAATACAGTATATCAAACTTTCTGTGGGACTATAGTCCACATAGAATTTTTAATCTGGCACCACATCTATGTTTTCATCATTTTCATTTTATTACCTTAGTACTGCAACCAAACATTTATCCCATACATGCCCACTAGACGGAGACACCCAATGCTAGATTGCAGGAAGGCTAAATGCACACCGAATAATCCCTTTGGGGCAGGTTGAAGGCTTTTCAGGGGCAATGAAGAAGAGAGGAAATGTGTGCATAGCGAGGAGATGTGGTTCACTGATCTGGAAGCAGTAGTGGCTCCTCTTTCTCATAGAGTCAGTGGGGCTGAGTGGTTCATCTGAGGACAGCAGGAGCAAGATGATGGCACATGACCTACAGACATAGGCAGCATGCTGCTGGCTGGTGGACACCCTCTGTCTATTCGTGGAAACCCCCAGAGGAGGATGCTGAGAGGTCACAGTGTCCCGACATCATCTCAGCTACATAGTTTTTGATATGATCTGTGCCTGAAGCGTCGGGGAAAAGGCCACATTGTTTTTGATTTAGATTTTGGTGGGCTTAACTTTTTTTTTTTTTTTGCTGGGTTGTTCTGTTTCTCTGTTTTGTGTTTAAAAGAAGATGATGTAAAGGAAGTCAGACACAAAAGGTGCAAATCAAGGGTATTAACACTTATGTCTTATGTCGGTGTCCATGATGGGAAAAAAAACCAATTTAACTTAAAAAGATAGCATGACTAAATGAGAAAGAGGCAAGGGTCGGAGAAACAAATAGTAAATGAGCTGTAAAGAAAATAGTCTATTGAACAAATAAAGATGAATGATGGATGGATATTATACTGTAGACTTACCTAAATTACCAAAAGATAAAGTACTCATAATGCAGCAGATGGTGTATTATGAGTGATGTGTTTTTTGATCCATCCATTCGTTTTCTTAATCACTTATCCTATTATCTAAATGTGTAAAAAAATCCTGGACATTGTAAAGAATCACAAAAGCAGAACTAAAGTACTAATGCCTCAAATTTGTCCTTAAATACACAATTTGAGTAAATGCTTTTACCTACTTTCCAATACTGAAGTGCATATTTAACAAAAGGGATACAATAAACATTAGTTGCAAAGTTTCTCAGTTTCCTTGAAATCTATACTTCCTGTATTAAGTGAAATATATGTTAAGAATAGCATAAGAGCATGAGTTTTGACCACTAAGATGTTAAAATACAGGAAGTAATATTTCAAATGTGTAGTAATGATGTTATTTTTAAAAAAATATCAAAGAAATCCGGCTTAACATTTGCACTTTAACAAACCTGTAGGTACACTTTAGGACATGAGATTCAAAAGCAGTGATCTTAATGTTTCTATGTTACAATGAAACCTAAGACTTTTATTGCTGCTATTCTTTGAATTGGTTTTATTAATAGTAACGATAGAAGAAGAAGTCTAATTAAAAATGGTAATACCGCTATGTTAAAACACAACATAAAATGCAAACTAAAATTACTGAATGTGATTTGAGTAAAAACTTGTACTATATAAAAGACTTTAGTGATGACAGTTGCTTTGAATGATGCTTATATTATGTGTGAATTGTAACCTCAGTTTCCTGTTCTTAGCCGACAGGAGTGACACCCCGTGTGGTTTTCTGCTGCTGTAGCCCATCTGTGTCTAGGTAAGACGTGCTGTGTGTTCAGCAATACTCTTCTGCATACCTTGGTTGTAACAAGTGGTTATTTGAGTTACTCTTGCCATCCTATCAGGTTGAAGCAGTCTGGCCATTCTCCTCTGACCTCTGATAACAACAAGGCATTTTCTCCCAGAGAACTGCCTCTCACTGGATATTTTCTCTTTTTCACACCATCTCTGTAAACCCTCGCTGTCCTGTCCTGGCTGTGTGATAAAATCCCAGTAGATTAGCGGTTTCTGAAATTCTCAGACCAGCCCGTCTGGCACCGACAACCATGCCATATTCTAAGTCACTTAAATCACCTTTCTTCCCCATTCTGATGTTCAGCTTGAACTTCATCAGGTCGTCTTGACCAAGTCTACATGCCTAAATGCAATGAGTTGCTGTTATGTGACTGGCTGATTAGAGATTTGTGTTAATGTACCTAATAAAGTGGCTAGTGAGTATATGTTACTTGCCACCACTGATAGCTGATGTATGTGTCCAGTGATGATTAATAAAAATAAAATCACACCAACAACCATCACGTGACCAGTCGTAGCCATATTTTAAATCTTTTTAATATATCTCACATTTGATTTATTTACAAAAGACAGTGGCTTTGTGACATAAAACGATGTTTTGTAAAATCAACATGAGAAACAAATGGGTACCAGAAGCATAACCATACAGAACACATACATAGATAAATAACATCAGGGGAGCGTTGTTGCCGAGGTTGTCCTCGTTACATATTGTCTCTCTGCAAACATTAAAAGGATCACAATGTGTGCACCTCCGTGTGACCGGCTATGTTTTATTTGTATTACCCCGAGTTTGGTCTGACAGGGTATACATACAGTATTGCCTCTGCGTTGGTTAAAATGACATCAGTGACTCTCTATCAGTAGATCTGGAATGTGTGTTTTTTTAATTTATTTTAATTTTTTCAAATATTTAATGTGAGTTTTTCCAGCGGATGAAATCATTAAATACGAACATCTTCAGGCATTCTGTGAATAAACTATGAGCGACAACATACTAATGCAGATATACTTTGATATATACCCAGAATTTGACACACAATGTCTGCAAACAGTTTGGCACAAATGTAAAGGCTGAGCATAAGTAAGTTTCCCCCAGAACACAATAAATAAATAAAATCAAAAGCTAAAACTGTGACATAAAGGCTGACAGTATTTGCTGAATGGTTACTTTGTACAGCACTCTACAGAACAGCTACAGGCACGAACTGAAAGAACAAATGGAAAGCTCAGTTTTGCATTGGAATGCATGTTCGAAATGATGGGGAAGACAGTAACTCGCTAAATTTTTACCTCTGCATTTTCATCATTTTGGGACCTTTGATGCTGGATGAACTTTTTGACAGCAGGGGTCCCAGAATTTGAATTTACGGCACCTGTTATATATTATATTTGGGCAATTATGCAAGTGAATCTTTATTTTGACAAACTCATTACAATAACTATACTCCACTAATACTGTAAACCATAATAACAGTAATGATAACATAGAGCAGAACAGAGAACTTAATGAAAACGTTACATTAAGAAGAACAATAACAGAGGAGTGTCTTTTTGTTCTTTTTCTTGACACAGTGTAAATGGTTGTTCAAACCTTATACTTAGCTTATAGGACAGGCTTAATTTACAAATTTCAAAACAAAACCCCCCCCCCAAAAAACAAAAAATAGATCACACTTTCTGTAGTGGAACTGAGGCAGACTTTACCCAGCACTTTTTTCAGGAACTGAACACATCCCTCTGAAACTGCTTCCCGACCTTTACCAATCAGCATTTAGTAAAAACCAGACATTGCTTATTTTCATTTGACATGAATGCCTACCCTGAAGGACAAAACTGTGATTTAGACAAAAATGTAAAGGTAACTGAGACTGGCTCTCCTTGTGACTTAGGATAAACTTCCTTTCATGTTAACAGCTACCTCCTTAACAGGCGGATCACTCTGCTTTTCCACAAAAAAATACAAATTCACACACAGACAAACTATATTCAACGACATGCTTCACCAAAATCTCCTCTTCTTTTAATCCAAATTCTTTACAGCACAATTAATCACTGTTATTCTTCATCAATTACTTGAAGAGTTTCATTCTTAAATAAAACAAACTGACTGGTACAATGTGAAACAATTTTTGGGAAATTTCAACAAAATCACAAGTAAGTCGAAGAACTTAAATAAATAGTGCACTATTTTGGAATGAAACCCTCCATTTTTAATGAATAGTGATCTTAGTTTGTGGCAAAAGATTTCTTGCATTTAAGAATATGTTACCACCGTATTTAACCGAAAGAACTTCTGCAGTCCCTGAGCACCTACCTTCATTGCACATACACATTCTCAATATCCTTGAAATAACTAAATAAAGCTATTAAAACATTACTTACTTGCTCACTACAACCTTACATCCTCACATCAACGCATCTAAGTGTTCATTTTGTAACTCACAACTAAAACTCAGTGCCTAATTCATTACTGTTTAACATCCTGAGGTGCTTCCCTACACGTTTAACAATAAATACTGAGGCTACCAGCTAGTCAGTGTTGTTTGCAAGGAGGCACCATGCTGTGCTGAGCGTTACAATGCCCTTCAGGTGGTTCAGTTTTCACTGGGAGGAAACAACGAGACTTGGCTCATTATTGTGTATAGAGCAGCCCCTCGGTTTCTAAGCGCACAGCCCTCTTATTTGCAAGGGTTGCTCACTGAGAGCACATTAGCAGCAGAATAGTATGTGACTCAGCGAGTGTGTTTACATGCTCGTGATATTCTGGATACAATAGAAGTAATAGTTCCATGCTATTCCTGGCTCACTTGGCAATGTCCTCAACTAAGAATTATTTTCAGGGGCAATGAGTATGTAATCTAATCTTTTTTTTTTTTTTAACGATTAAAGGAAAAATTCACCCTTGTGGGAGCTACACCTATTTGCTTTCTTGCTACAAGGAGAAGATCAAAAACACTTTCAGGTGTGTACTCTTGTTTGAAAGGTAAATGTAAGACAACAGCCTTAAGGCCTCAGTCACGCAGGTCTAGAGACTGGTCAGTGACACCTTGGCAACCACTGGTCACTAGGGAAACGTGTGTATTCCATAACCAGTTGGCAAGTGGTTGCTGGCAGTTGCTAAGGTGATTGCAAAGAGGTACACAGTACTGCACTGAACACTGACTGCCTTGGTCGCTAGCAGGCTGCCACAGTCACTAGTAGTTTGCATGGAAGACTTGTTTGCAAACATTTGCAAACTACTCACCAAGCAGTAGTAAAACCCTGAAAAGTGCGACAAAAAACAGAAACAAAATGTTTGCCTTCAAAGTAAAAGTTGTGCCTTTTGAAATGTGTTGGTTGCAGCCGGTAAGCCACAACTTTTACTTTGAAGATGAACATTCTCCATTTCCGGTTTGTGTCACACTTTTTCAAGTTTCGATATTGCTTGGTAGTTAGTTAGTGTCTGCAGACAAGTCAGCATCTTCCATGCAAACTACGGGTGACCACGGGAATCTGCTAGAAACCAAACCAATAACAAGAAGGTTTGTGGTGCATCACCCTCTTTGTGACCAGTTTCACCTGGCGACAGCCAGCAACCAGGGGCTCACCAACTGGTCTCTAGGCCTGTGTGACTCAGGCCTAAGCCAGTTATCTTAGTTAGTTTAGCTTTGCGTAAACACTAAAAGCAGGAGGTCAACAGCCAACCTGCTTACACTTGCCTTTATTTATTCTCTGAAAAAGAAAAGAAAATCAATTAACCAGGTACCAAACAACCTGGAGATTTTATATTGTCTTTTTGTTTTTTTAGCTATTTCCCTAAAAAATTTTGAGCTGGAGTATTTCTTAGCCAGTTCTGGTGGCTTTTGATTGACAAGGCCTCTTTCTGACAGAGCAGCTCTGTTGCCTTCATCAAGCCTTTATGTTAGGTTAATCTAACTATGTCCCAGCTTGATCTTATCATAAAACTCTAGACAAAAAAAAAAGAAAAGAAATATTTCTTAATATGAAACTTTTCCTCAGGCTGAGACTAGAGTGTAGAGTGTCTTTGTTATTGGAGACTACAGTTCCAGAATACAGATATGCAGGTAAGCACACTCAGCGTGAATTCTGAGGCAGGACACTTCTGACACTCCAGCTGTCATCATAAACCCACAAAGAGCTGGCATAGTGTGGTACAGTACCTTTATCAAGACACGAGTGCAACGTCATGCAAAAAATATCAAAACAGGAAAAAAAAAGAAATGCTAGTGCTAATCATACAAAAAGCAATGACAGGGAACATGTGGTGACAGCAGGTCGCCTTCATGTCAGGGCATTCCCAAGGTCATGTGTGTACAGAATCTTATATACAGAATGATCTGCTGCGGTGGAACAGTTGGGAGAGAAAGCACAGCAAGCCATTCCTTAGCAGTCATGAGGGAAATCATTGGGTAATTACAGCAGTTTTTGTTTACAGGACAACATACATACTTGCTAATTATACACATCTTGCTACCAGCAAGGTGTGAAGAAACTTTTTTTTCACATAGTGAAATCCTGTTAGATTACAGCATGCATTACTCTACGTGCTAATGCCAGGGGGGTTCTTGTTGTTATTGTTGCTGATTCTTCCCAGTTGATAACTGTATGCCCTTACAGGATAGGATGGTGTTCTCTTTCCCTCAGTGCTTCTGTAATCTCACTGTGCCTGGATACACAAACAGAAGAGCTTGTTGACAGCCTGCAGAGTCTAGATGAATTAGTTAAAAAAAAAAAGAAGAAAAGATTGTGGCCATGTGCCACAGTGCATCACTGCTTTTGGATGGAGTGTGGCAGAAGGAGCCCACTTCAAAGAGCCAAACAAGTATATTATTGTTGGCTGATAAAGGTGCCATGCAAATATTTAGTCAGAGCCAATGATTCCAATCCAACAAATGAAGAAACAACGCAGTCATTGTCAGCAAAAGCTGCCGTTTCTTCATTTGTAGGGAGCAGTTGTACTTCAGGACACTTGCTTCTCAGGTTGACTGCAACTGTTAAGCAGTAAGGAACAGCTGTGTTTGGAGTAATTTTACATTATCCTGTCAAATTTTGATTAGGAGTTTTTTTTCTCACAACAGGTTAATTATTTTATGTTTCAACAGTACATATTTCTTAAAATAATTGGACAATTAACCTCAATTAACTGCTAACAACTGATTTATCTGATAGTTTATTATCTTGTTATCTACAAAACATAAGGTAACTGAATAAATATTTTATTTGTACAAAACAGTCGATTATCCTACTGTCTCAAATGAACATACTGTGTTGTCATTAATTCTCAAACTGCAAGTTGACATGATAAAATTAAATTATTGCAGCCACTCCTGTTCTGGGTTTCTGTGGTATAATATATATGTATTAAATAATATTAATTAATTATAATTCCTACTTTTGGTCTTCACTCTGCTTCAGCAAATATTGCATGTTTAGGTCCTGGCCTATCATTGTAATCAACACACATATTTATATTAATAGAAATGTTTTTGAGTGGCATACTCAACATGTCATGGTCCTGGGTCTTCGACCCAGTGTTTTGAGTTTGCTATTCCTTATTTCTAGTTAAGAGTATCTTTGGTTTTATATTCTTGTTTATCTTTGGTTTTGGAAAGAATTTATGTTCTAAGTCTTATAGTTTGCTGATAGCGGTTTTGATCTTCTATTCCCTTTGTGATCCCAGTCTGTTTCCCCAGTCAAATCTGTCTGTCTGGTCCCTCTGTGTCCTGTCTCTGTAGTCAGTCATATCTCCATATTTATGCTCCCTTTGCCAATGTCAAGTTTGTATGTCTCTGTCTCAGCTAGTTTCCTGTTTTATTGTGGTAGTCCTTCGTCTCGTGTGTGTTATGTTCAGTTTTTCTTCTTGTGTCTCATCAGTTAGATTCTGTTCAGCCGTGTTCCCCAGGTGTGTCCTCTCTGCCCTGATTCCCTCCTGTGTATATACTGTCTGAGTCTCTGTTCTTTGTCGCGTCCTTGTCGTGCTCGTCTGTCTGTCCGTATGGTTTCTTCCCAGTCAGTTTGTTCCTGCCATGTTTGATTATTTTGTTCATTCAGTCTGTTGCCAGCAATAAAGCTGCGTTTTAAGTTCAACTTTCATTTGCCGAGTCCTGCATTTGGGTCCTACACTGCCTGCCACACAGCTGACATATGACACTACACTGACTGGCTCTGAAAGCTTCAATAGGGAAACTCTTGTATTACTATTACTAGACTCACCTCTGTCTCCACCATTCCTCATGTTGGTCTCCTCATCCTCTCCCCCATCATCCACTTTAAAAACAAAAACTACACTTCAGCGACAGTGGTTTTTGTCATCATGTAAAGACTTAGGCATAAAAAGCTACAATAGCAGCAAATGCAAAAGTGACAGAAGTTCCTTTTTTAAGATGAGACAAATGGACTCGGCCAAAAAAATGTGGTCTATACTAACCTGAGTGAAGCTCTTTCACCAGTGACGACATGGTGTTTGTGATTGAGTCAGCAGCAACTAAAAGATCATTCCGAAGATTTCTAGGTACACCTGTGGAACAGAGAATGGAGAACACATTCAGTGATCTGTCTTGGAGTGTAATCTTGCACAAGAATTATGCGCTTTAAATGCTCTTTGTTTTCAACGCACCCTGAGCAAAGGCCTCCAGCACGTCCCCTCCCACACCTGCCAGACAGTCCTGTGGTGTGTGAGTGGGGGTGGACCCAGCCGAGGTGGAGCGTATGGGCATAGGCATTGAACAGCCCGCACCATGGCTGGGAGAAGAATGAGGGGAGCCTCCAGACTGTGACTGCAATGGATAAAAACATTTGTGATAGGTACAGGTATCATCAGCACATAACCTAACCTCCAAACTTAGGAGTCACATGCTGAAAGTTCACATGTAAGAGGTTAGAACAGAACTTCCAGGGAGCGATATAAAAATAGCAGCAGAGCTGAAATTGGCCCAGAGGTGTACAACAAGGTGACCTTAAAGAGGAGACTGGCTACATTTACATCAGGAATGATTTCTGATTTGCATGGCTATATACAGTTCTGTGCAAAAGTCTTGAGCCACCCTTAATTCTTTATATTTTGCTCCCAAGGAACCAGACTTTCTTATATTTTTTAAAGTGGCCTTGAGTAATAGGTTTTCTTTCAGTCCAGTTCTTGTACCTAAACATTTTCAGAGGAATTATTTATTTATTTATTTATTAACACTGATCTATGAGTTATTCAAGCATACAAAAAGCACCCAACTCAAGGGATGAGTTACGTGTGTCTACACATAACTAGTAACAACTTAGCAAAGAACCTATTTTAAATTGAATCTTTAGGCACTTTGTTACTAGCAGCCCGTCACAAAAACAAATAATTTTTTCCAATTTCTTTAGTTGAATCTATGAAAAATGCCAAAGTTAACACAGTTTGACATGCATAGAATAGCATTTTTGCTCTTAAAGAGCTATTAGCCGAAAACTTTGCATATCTCAGCATGGTGTAAGGTGCATTCTTAAAAAAATTGAGGAAACTGGACAATGGAGGACAAAAGAGGTGAGAGGCCTAAAAAACTATCTACAGCAGATGAGTGGTATCTGAAAGTCATGTCCTTAAGAAATAGGAAAAAATCCAGCAAAGATCTGCCACAGGATCTGAGAGATGCATCCTGCCCTTCAGTTGATCCACTTACTGTTCACAGAAGCCTCATCAGAAATGGCCTCGAACAACTCTGATTACACAAGAAGTGGATTGAAAATCAGTGGCAACAGGTCGCTACACCCATTTCCCATTTTCCAAGCAAACTATAAAGAAATTATGGATGGCTCAAGACTTTTCCACAGTACTGTAGCTCATATTAATGTTTTTGACCCTGGCAGGTACAAAGACACTAGGTGGCCAGTGTTACTAGTCATCCTCTTGTAGAGGCATAATAAGTGAAAAACATGGAATATTTTATTTGGTGCTGGAAAACTGGAAAATCCTCTGCTTGCTAACCTTTAGTGAATCTACAGAGAGATGAAAAAAAAACCAAAACCCAACCTAAATCTCATTAATCTCTGCATCAACTAATCCAATTCTGGAACAACCAGGTTTAAATGGATGATGCTCTTATTGCAATCACAGATTGCAGCTTTAGATGACCTTTTTGCTTCTAAAGGTGACTTTTAATGAAATAAATACTGACACAGATGTGACCAAAAGAACTTAATCCTTATTGGGAGAACAAATAAAAATAATGGCTTAAAGGCACAAAAAACAACTTCTGGTAATCCTATACTGGCTAGCTATACATTATCTCTCTATAGTGCACCTTTACTGCATTCACAGGGTTAATGAGAACCATGAGTAGGTGTGCATGTGGAGCTTGTGCTGAGTCGGGAGCTATATCTCATGGAGAAAGGATCAGTGTGTCTCTGGGACTGTTGCAGACTTGGGTTGATGGCTCCGAGCCAGGCAGCAGATGGCCAGCCAGACTGCAGTCACATTAGAAGCGAGTTTGTTAGCGCCAATGAAAGGAACAGGTCCCTGACATTTGGACTAAGAAAAACACAGTTCTCTCAACTTGCCTGGTTTAGAAAACTAATTTTAAAGAATGTGTCTCTACTGTTCTGGCATGAAGCTAACAAGGAAGTGGTGGAGCAGAATCCGTTTGACAACTAGATCAGTGTAACCATGCTAACAGCCATCTTAAAATCTATTATAAATGCTTCTTTCAATCACATCTGTGTAGAGAGGGGCGCAGTGGACTAAGTGATGTGACTAGAGCAGGTATTGAGCCTTGCAAACTGAATTAAGGGCAACTTACAGCCTGCTTCTGCTCCTCATCCTATCAGCCAGCAAAGGTAAGCAGAGAGTGAGAGAGCAAGGAGAGTGAGAGCAACAGAATTAAAGCAATGAAAGAAGAAGAAAGGGATTTCTGCATGCACCACATGGCACATTAACATAAGATCACTGCAGTCTTGGATTTGAAGATTTAAGGACATTTCAGTTCATCAAATAAAGCCTAATTTATTAAGGCAGAACATCACTGACACAACCTTCAAAATACAAAAGAAGAACAGCAGATTTAGGACAGTTAATGTCTAGGCTCTGTGTTGGGTTATTATATTTCCCCACTTGGAGATAAATCTTCTCGAAGCAGGTGAAAGTTTTACCTTTAGCAGCCTCATGAGACCCTCCAGCTGCACCATCAACTCTCGTCTGCTCTCTTGCAAGGCTGACATACGCCTCTCCAGCTCATCCTTTCTGTGTCTGTGGAGGAAGGAGGGGAACAAGAGATTTATGGATACCTGTTTTATTTGTAGGGCACAATCTTACACAAGTGCTTTGCTTTATACTCCAAAAAGCAGACAAAAAATGTCTGGAGTATATTCTATAAAGAAGATGGTGTCAGTGGAAACTGAAAGCATTTCAGATGAAGTCTATTTCAGGGGCCAGAGGCAAAATCAAAGTCTATTAGCAAATTATTTCATACATATATGCATTTCCCAAAGATTTTGGCAACGGCTGAGTGAGGGGGTTATTTTTGTGTCTGGGAGACAGACTTGCCTTTAGGTCCAATAATCCTTGGATCAATTAGAGCCACTCCAGTAGGCAGTCTCTAATATATGTAAAGTCACACAGCATTTGCATCAAGCTCCTCTTGCTCAGATATAGTAATGTTTCCCTAGTATTTGTATGTGCACCAGTACCACTGTTACAAACACCTTAAGTTTCATTATTCTGTCATGTGTTCCCTCAATACTGAAAAATGACGTTTATGTCACACCTGGTCTTCTTAAAGCAGGTGTATCAAAATACCGCCGTGAAGGTCAAATCCAGCCTTTATCCTTTCATCAGTGATGACCCTAACATAAACCCTATTTATCAGAATATGTAAATTTATTCTTTCAAGTACTGGCAATCAGGAGAGAAAGAAAATAATGATTCTAAGTGACTTTCATTAAAATCTGTTTACATTTTTTCCCCAAAAAAGTACTATTTGCTTGTCTCCAGACAAGATCACCCTCTAGGGTTAGAGTTCGGGTTCGAGGCTAAGCTCACCACCAGCGACATCCTAGACCTCAGAGGGTTAACACAATTATATCAAGACTCTAATGTGTGTTTCTGTTTTGTCAGCTATGATTTCTCCCCAGTGTTCCCTTTTACTCTTTACTTGTTTTTTTTTTATTTCAGAAATGCTGTAAATGTTTCTTCTTCTGAGTTCTGTTTTAAAATAACGTTTAATTTGCTGCCTTTCATAAAGTACTTGCACAGAAAAATGCTCTGAAAATAAATTATTTTATATATAAATACATTATTTTATCCACATTAACCACCTGAACTACCAGCCAGTCTAAATATTTATACTAAGGAAAGAATTGAAAATGTCAACCTGGAGAGTTGACGCATTCAGATGAGGTTTTTTTTTTTTTTAAATTGTATTACAACTTATATATATCTTATCTGCTGTTTTACAGAACATGACTCTGATTCTTCGAGGCTGGGACCCCACCTCTTTTCAATGATGCTTCTGGCTTTTTAACACCCCCTGGTGTTCAGAGTGTGTAACTGTTTTGAAAAACAATTCAAAGCACAGTAATAATCATTTGTCCAGCTGAAGCTGTCCTGTGAGAACCTTACAAACATCTGCAGATTGTAAACAGCTGTTATCTGTCCTTTATCCTGTGGCTGAATAAAGGCAATATGAGAGCTGTTCAGTCCAAATACAGCAGTTACCATTTGATGATATCTGCCCTCAAGTCTGATGTAAACAGACTCAGAGAGCATATTCATTCTTGAAACATGTTTAACAGTGAGAAATAATGTGGTTACGTGCTATAAGAAATAAATTATCTTATAATTACCGTGTTGTTAGAATAATATCAACGCAAACATGCCAAAAATTGACCATGTGGGTAGTAAAACTGAAAAAAACATGATGTAAATTAATGAAGATTACTGAATGAAAACTATTAATCATTAACCAGGTTCAATTGGTAGCTGACCATTCGTGCTATAAAACATTAAAAGAACATAAAATTTGAACCTTTGGCACAACTGTTGACTTCCAGCGTTGCCTCTGATGCATTATTTAGGCCAGAGCAGACAAACAAGGAGTCCTTCAGGGCAAAAAGTGGTTTAACATGTCCTCTCAGGGTGACTCTTTTCCAACAACTGAACCCAAGGGTCTCAGTGTCCTGCCAGCATGACAAATGCCCCTGCTGCTGCTGAAGCTAATGCTCCCTAATTAGGAACACATTAATTTTACTTAAAGAATGAGTTCAGTCCAAAAAGTACAACAGCCCTGAAGTTATTTTTTAATTTTTAAAAAAGATTTTGGCCACTTGATGATGATGTTATATGTGATGTAATGGTGTCAGCAGGTTGATACCTGAGGAGTCGTAGCTCAGTCAGGAGTGTGGGGTTCTGCTGGGCTTTTTCTGGTGTTGGCTGAGAGGCCTGTTCATGCTCCAAACGCAGCCTCTGGATCTCCTGCAGGATCTCTCTGAATATAGCAGACAGGAGTGATGAAAGGTGAGCTTTATTATTCATGCTAGAGTTGTCACATGTCAGTATAAAAATACCTTAATATACTGTAAGTACAACTCTTGCATTTGAAATTATTAAAAATTTTAAGGAAAAGCACATAAATAAATATGGTTGGCATACTGTACTTAGATGAGTCAAAGGACAAAGGTTTAATAATGGGTTTATTGAGATTGCATTCACGTGTTAGTAGCATTTTAATATTACAGATAGCTGAGCAACTTTCAAAGGAACAGCTTGATTAGCCACGCTGTGCACTGTTATATTTTTAGCATACATCTATAATAGTCGTGTTCATCATCTCAACTAAATGCTCTAGCAGAAAGGAAATGAGTATATTTCACAGGATGTTGCATTACTGCTTTAACTATTTTGGTTTGCTAAAACTGTAACTATGCACCATATTTTACAAGCTAAAGATGATGGTGATGGTAAAAAAAAAACATTGATTTTTAAGCTGATGTAGATACTGTGCAGCCTTTTACCACCAGCAAGCCAAACAATCAGATCAATTACTCATCTGTCACACATGTATAACTATGGTTGCATGATAAAATGTACCTGTTTTTGTTCTCCAGCTCTGCAATCAGTTGCCTCTGTTGCTTATTGGCATCGAAGTTGAAACTGAGATCTGTTGGAGGACATTGTTGCTAAAAAACAAAATTATCATAAAATTGCATTAAAATGGTGAGAAGAACAAAAGTTGAATACAAACAGCTATCGCCTGACCACAGCGAGCAGTAATGATGCTCCGCTGGAGACTTATTATGTTTCTGCATAAACAGGAACCACAGCTTCTCTTTATCCCTCTATATATAACAAACAGTAACAAAGAAATCTACTGCTGCTGCTTCACAACAAAAGAGTTCAGCCGGCGAAACCAGCAGGGTTTTTTTTATTTTTATTTAGAAGCATGTACGTGCCATCCTAGTTAGCACTTTTGTTCATCAAAATGTGTCTGCAAAACTTTTTTTTTTCTGTTTTTTGGAGCAGTTTAGCTTGAAATTTCTGCAAGGAAGCAATGGAATAAGAAGGAGTAGCCACAGTGAGCTGTACTCTCCAACTCACGCCTAGTGGAGCATAAAATCAGAAAGCAGTTTTTATTAAGAGAACCTGATTTTGTTTGGCTGCAGAGTAAACAGACACAGCAGTTGGTGTATTTGTGATAAGAAATCTGCTTGAGGAGCATTTGTTGCATATTTGAACCACACTTTGCTGTTACCATGTTACCACAACAGAAAGGATTATAACTTTTAATCAGATCACATGTGTTCCTTATGTGACTATATTTCGAGAAAACTCATTAAAGTAAAGGCCACTTTAGAGATTTTAATGGATGGGCTAAAATGCCCTGAACAGCAAAGTTCCTGGTTCAACTCCCAGCTTACCTGACCTTCAATTCACGTCATTTCCCTGCTCACTGTCCCCAAATGTCCTGCCTATTTCTCTACAGTGCTCAATCACAAAGCAAAAAAGCCATAAATTATTTTTCTAAAACAAATACAAGTCACGGAAAAAAATCTCACATTTCACAAATTAACTGTATTTTACAGTCTTTAAAGAGCAGCTTCAAAATATAAGTTCTCTGTGCTGATAAAGAAAAACTGACAATAACTTCAAAGTATCATAGCTGAAATACAGGGTGACTGATGCCCACCATGGGGCCTCATACTCACTGTGGAGTTGCCCGCCTCAGCTGCCAGGCGGGCAGCGTATCGAGCGATGAGGCGGTGCTCTTCATCTAGCCGGCTGGGACTCTCCAAGACACTGCCCAAAGTCAAAGATAGAAAGACACATCACACACGCACACACACATGCACACACACATAGACAGCAACACTGACTCAAATGTCAAAAGCTCTTATGTAAGTAGAAGGAAAAAAAAAATGCATGGCTGAAATGATTATATAAAATAATTTGCATGAAAATAAAACTTCATAATTAAGGTGACCTTAACAAAGGACACTTGGCTTTGACTCCAGTGTTGATAGACAGTCTGAGGTAATTGGTCATAACAATGAACTGTGATGGATAAGAGAGAATGCAGCATGCCAAATGCATTTGTGACTGTGCCAATGCCCATTCTGGCCATTTCATCACTGACTGGAAATGTCAAATAAGGCGCAAGACTTTAAATGACCATGGGTGTGGCATATGGTGCGGACAGATGACAGGACATATGCTGTTCTTTCTCGGCAGGCGGTCTGCAATGAGGAGTGAAAGAGAGCTGATATGGAGTTCGGAGCTATCTGACTGGAGAGTAAGTGATGATTAAGACCATTAAACCCAAACTGGCTTCAAACCCGCTGCATCAACAACTCAGCCTCAAAAATACTGATAACCAGCCTCTTAATTGACATTTGTATTAAAATCTTATCTATACACATAAACCTTCGTCTCCCACTTTGCTTTCTTAATGTTTTTTTTTTTTCTAATTTCACTGATTATATCTTTAAATAGTTGCCATATGACTTGACATATTTCTAGATAGTGTCACCTGACTGGAGGAGGTTAATCTGAGTCCACTAAAAGAAAAATCACTCAACCAACATGTCAAAGAATTCAACTTTGAGCAAGATGTCTGAAAATGTCTTGTTAAGTGGGGCACTTTCTAAATAATTTACCTTCTCGCCCTCAGGCCAAAGCACAGGCAGAGACTGAGGTTTCTTGTAGAATTAAAGTAATGCATTAACATACATCAGGGAGCTGTTTGGGGTGAATCTTCAGGCTATCAGTCTAGAAGCAGCTCCAGTCTTTTGTTCTTCAGGGAGTTTCTTGGCACCACCTGATGGCCTGAGCCAGATTTTAGACGGAGATGCATGAACTGCCTTTAAGCCCTCCTGAACTGGCATCTTTCCCAGATACTTATTTTAGTTGTAAGCATTTTTACTCAAACACAATTTCTCAGACACCACTACGCCTGTCATGTTTACCTATTTCACCTCAGTGTTAAAAAAACACTGAATTTGATTTCCTTGATACTGCTATAAATAAAGTCTGAATGACTTTTTTAGTGACCAAATTTAGATATCAAATGTTTATATTTGTCTATTGCTTGGGTTTTTGGACAATGACACACTGTTTTGTATTTTTGCCTCTGTCGACCATCATAGTGCATTTTAATCAAACAATAAAAATGTGATTGAAATGCAGACATTCAGCTTTAATGCAAGGGGCTTAACAAAAGCATTGCATCAACTGTTTAGGACATACAGACATTTTTATACATAAATTGCCATTTTCAGAAGCTCAAAATTAATTGGACAGTTGACTGACGAGCCATTTCATGACCAGCTGAGTCTTGTTTCCTTTTAATCCATGACAATTTAAGCAGATAAAAGATCTGAAGTTGACCCCAAGTGTTGAACATTTGGTAGCTTTTTACTGGAACTCTCAATGGCACTGGGCAACTCAAGAAAACCAAATGTCTGAAAGACCACAGAATACAACTAAAGTGCACAATGACAGAATTATTTCCATGGTTAAGAAAAACAACTTCACAACATCTACACAAGGGAAGAACACTTTCAAGGGGGTATGTGTATCATTGTCAAAGTCTATAATCAAGAGAAACCTTCATGAATATAAATACAAAGGGTTTACAATAAAATGCAAAACACTGGTTACACTCACGAACAAGAAGGCCAGATTAGACTTTGCCAGAAAACATCTAAAAGAGCCTGTGCAGTTCTGAAAAAAAAATTCTTTGGAAAGACGAAACCAAGATTAACTTGTACCAGAATGATGGGAAGAGAAAAGTATGGAGAAGGAGAGAAACCGCTCCTGATCTGAAGCATATCCCGTGATCTGTCAAACTGTTGGAGGCACTGCTATGACATGGGAATATATGGCTGCCAGTGAAACCACCAGTGTTTATTGATGATGCGACTGCTGATAGAAGCAGCAGGATGAATTTCTAAGTGTGCATACTCTCTGCTCAGATTCAGCCAAATGCTGCAAAACTGAGTGGATGCTGCTTCCTAGAGCGAATGGATAATGACCCAAAGCAAACTGCAAAAGCAACCCAACAGTTTCTCAAGTCAAACAAATGGGATATTCTTCATTGACCAAGTCAGACTCCTGATCTCAACCTCACAGAGCAGCTTTTCAGTTATTAAATACAAAACTGAATGCAGAAAGACAAACAGATACTAAAGGTGGCTGCAGTAAAGGCTTGGCATCTCAAGGGAGGAAACATAACATTTGGTGATGTCCATGGCTTCTAGACTTCAGGCAGCCAATGACTGCAAATGATTTTCATCCAAGTATAAAAAACAATCCTTTTATTTTAAATTATGTTAGTTTGTCCAATTACTTTCGAGCCTCTGAAAATGGGGGACTGTGTATAGAAATAGCTGTAATTCCTAAACAGTTAATGCAAATTTTTTTTGTTAAATCCCTTGAATTAAAGTTGAAAGTCTGAACTTCAATCACATATTTTGCTTGATTTAAAATCTACTGTTGTGATGCACAGAGGCAAAATTACAAGAATTATGCCATTATCCAAATACTTATGGACCTAATTTTACTCAACATATTTTGTTTAATTTACTCACTAAGTCCACACCATGTAAGAACCTGAAGGTAAATCTAAGACTGAATATTAACATTATGACTGCTTGATGAAGACTATTCTCCACTTTAATGTTAAGCAAGCAATGGCAGTTCATAAGTCACATGTAATGACTGCTGCCTTGTCAATAGTGTTTTCACACATAGCGAGTTGATTCTGAGTTAATGCTCTTTAAGTCTGAGACAGCATTTTCTTTTTTTAAAGGTTCGTCTCTGCCACCATGCTGCTATATGGCTAATAAATACTAAATTGAGGGGTGTTGGTTTTCTTGCTTATGATGAGATATTGTTGTGTGAGAGAGAGATGTGGAAGAGACCAGATGCCATGTCAGCAGAGCAGACAGTATCAGAGAGCAGACTGTGATGGAGGCTAGGAGCACAACACGCACTATTTTTTCAGAGATCATTCAGTTTCTTCTTTTCCCTGACATATTATAGTTCTGTTTGTGTTTTTTTTATTTCCCCTGCAATAAAAAAAAATCTGAAAGAGTCAATAAACAAGGACTGTACTGGTGCTGCTTTTCAGTTTGGGGCTCTCAAAGCGAAGCAGAGACACAATGAGCTTTGCATTATTCAACAGTAGCATCTTTGACTCGTAGATCCTTTGTAAGAAAGCAGGCAGGCTAGTGTCACGTAATTATCAAATAAATTAATTTTTACAAACTGAGTGAGAGGCTCACATGAACCGACTTTGACCTGCCTACCTACTGGTATCCTCACTGCCACTTAACACAACCTATTTTGGAAGTGTCACAATGGCTCAATGCACAATTCCTGCCCTAAAAATGGCAGCTTTGTGGTTGTTATGACCCCTCCAAGGCAACAGCATCCTCAGTGCATGACATCTTCCCATAGCAGCCATGACTCACAGAGCAAAATGTCAAGACAAAGGTTATCAGGCTTTTTCAATGCTGCCACAGTGAAGCAAATCTCAAGAGAGCATCGCCTTCCGCCTGCACATGCTGCAAAACGTAATGTCTTCCACTGACCTCCACAGGTCTGGATGCAAAGTATTGTTTACAGCCTCGGGTGTCCCTATCTTGTCGGCTTCCCTCAAACCAGCTGTAACTTGATACTGTCAGGCCCTGGAGACAAGACTGCACTGCACAAAATGTTGATCTCGAAAAGAAAACTAATCTGGTATTGATTGCTATCTTGCTTTTAGCAAGGTTAAATAATTATACTTTGTTACCAGGTGGAGTGAATAATCTTTAAAACAGATAAACAGGCTTATACTAACATGTCTCTTTACATTTGGAGGCTTTAATGACTAAAAATACACCGTTTAGGGCTCAGTCTTGTTACACACTGCTGGACCCTTTTGTACAACCTGCCCTTCAGCTGCCAGGGCCCTTGGCATAGTACTGCATGATAACTCAGTCTGGAGAAGCATGAGTAGAAAAAAAGAACAATCACAGGACTTCATGAACTTGCATACTGAATTCTTAAATAAATTATTTAGAGTTCAATCAAACACCCCATGCTAAAAAGGGTTGATATGCATGCCTCTATTCGTTCTTTACACTGGACTGTAGACTGTAGCTTCTCTGCTAATCTGCTGTGGAAAGTCCCTGTCTTGCAAACACAAATTACTGGAAAGATATAATAAAGAGATAGTGTACACAAAAGCAAGATTTAGCCAGCACAGACCTGCGGTAGAGAGTGCAGATACATTACAGCTCCCTCAGAGTGCTCTCCATTATTGAATTCATAACCACAATGGTTCATTACCACTGTGAGTAAATAATAATTGAGGTGGCCTTTAACTGAGAGGGGCAGAAATGAAAGGACAATTAGGCTGCTTTCACGGGGCCCTCGCCTGCTATCTGCTTACATGATAAGGCTCCAGTTCTATCATAATCTATTTGTCAAATCAGCCCTTTAAGTAGGAGCGCTCACATATTCTTCATGACAGCGGAACAAATTTTCCTCTAAAAATACTCACAAGGCAATGCTGCTCGTAAAAAAAAAAAAAAAAGTGTGTCAAGTGTGAAAGAACAAATAACATCTGTAGTATGATTTACTGACTACTCGTGTTATTTCCACTGATGGGAGAGAGTCTGACACCAACTGTGAATCCTGTGATTAGAAGAACTGACATTCAGTGTGTGTAACTGAAAGTGACATCTGGTCATCTTTAAAGATGTTACATGAATAGCACCTTCAAAATGACATCAGGCCCGAGGGTTGCTTACCTTTTAGTAGGAGTAGGTGCCCCAGAGGACATGAGCATTGTGTCGTTCATGTTGTTGGCCACTGGTTTCGGCTGACTAAAAGACAAGATTAGAGGTCTTTAATGCTGCGCTGCAGAGGCCTGTGGCACTTGTCACCAGGGAATGGAGGAGAGGGCATTTGCATTTTATTAATAATCATGAATCAGCGATCCTGGCTTCCAATTTAATCCAACTGTACCATGAGGGTGAGGAGGGAGGCAGGGGGATCATTATAAACCACTGAGTGTGTTGCACAAAAAAAGCAACATGCTGTACTCCAGTTAACTTAAAATTGTTGTGAAATAATTGACTTTTCCGGGAACAGCGATTTAGATGTTTTTAGGCTATTAGCTTTAACCTAATTAACATGAACAAGAGCAACAACAGCAGACAAGAAATCTAATTAAACTGGAAGTCTGTGAAAAACTAGCAAAGGTGACATTGTGGGAGGTAATTTGTGAGAGTAAACAAAGCAATGGGGTCCATCTGGCGGCTGAATCAGTGGCAAACTCATCGGAGTCCAAACCCCCAGACCACAGAGTCTCATTAACGCACCGAAATATCACTCTGCACGTCTCAGGTCCTCTCAGCTTCACATCCGACACATAAAACAGCAGAGGAAAGCATTTGATTTCCATGTCTCTGTAAATGCATCCCCTCAATCTGTACGTAGTATCTTTGTGTAGTTATCAGCTTTGATTCTATTGTAACTGTTTTATTTAAAACACTCATTACCACATAAAAGGCAGTGCAATGTAGAGTACTGTGTCCTATTAAGCTTATTTGTCCAATCAGCATTTTTTCTCGCCAAATCCATTTATTTATATTTATTTATATATTATATTTATTTATATATTATCTACATTGTGCAAAAATGTTGAGCCACTAAGAGCCAGCTTTTTTGTTGTTGCCACAAAGTGCATCAACAGCACAGTCAGTTCTGTATATTACTGAGCTACTAAAAACAGAAATAGAAATCAGCACAAAATATATTAAAATAATGCAGCGTTACTTCTAAATACATATTCCCTGCATTAACGTGGATGCTCAAGGGGGTCAGCGTGTTCTTTTTGAAGACACATTGCAATTATTTATTCATTCAGACATTTATGCCCCTCAAGATTAGCCTAACGGGGTCAAAAGAATGCAAGTCCAAGTCTTTGTTTCTGAGGCCATTTGCACAAACACAGCACTGCTAATTTATGTGTCACGCAATAAGATAAACAGGAAAGCAAAAGTGTCACTACTTAAACGGGCACACGCTGCCTTCCAGTCTCCCTCACAAACACTCCGGCTAAAATCCCAGTCCAAGTGAAAAATGTTTACCTCTCTTTTTATCACATTACAAGAATCCACCCTGAAGGTGAGCTCCAGACTGAGGACAGGAAGCGAGGCACCACACTTACCTCTGTGAGAAGAGAAAGCACCTGTCTGGCTGGCAAAATACATCCAACTGCTGCTGTTGCCAGATGCCTAATCTGCCCTCAACTGAGCAGGCGAGCATCTCACTATTACACTGCTGTTGTCTCCAAGGAAACTCAGCGGTCACATGACTTCATGACGACGTAGATTTTCTCTCTCTCTCTCCCTGTGTGTGTCTCACACACGCTCACTCTCCTCTCTGAAGCTCTCTGCTCTGACTCTGTCTTTTCACCTCTCTCTAACGCACTGGAAATTAGGGGGAAATGCCTTTGGCTCAAAATGCCTCCACTGCAACCTCTAAAAAAAGCACAAATCTTTTATCATCCCCTCAGCAGAGAAGTGCACAATGAACTCTACAGTCTCTACTATAATTGCATTTGCATATCCTAACTCTTCCCCTTACCTTCAGTTAGTTACATAAGTCAAAGCTTTTCACAGCTAGCCTTCTATAAATAATCATCAGTCCTTTTTGAACATACCAATATAACTCCTGTGGAACAGCAGGGTGCAATAAAAAGAGCTTCCTCTTATGTATTTCATTTTCCTCTAAATGTTAGAATTAACTCTAACAGGCATTCCGACTCGTTCACATCAGTGTCTGCAGCGCTGTGGTCCATTGACTAACTAAATGCTGATTAATGACACACAGCCCAGACATTTGGGCGGCACCTCAGAGGTCAACCAGCAGTGAACTGACACAACATTTAGGCACTAAGAGATCAAAGCCTGCAATGCGCTAAGCCTTGTGTTACCTGCGTGCAGTGAATGACAATGTACCACGTGCTCATTGTACTTGGCATTTGGGGGGTACAGGGAAAATTAAGTCTGGTGGCACCTCATGCACACTCATTCGCCTTATTTTTGAAAAGGACAGATGCACGGCTGCCTTCAATCGTCCTCGGTCGGCTAAAAATAATAAGCAAGCGTGAAGCATCCTCTCCTGCTGTGCTCCTATTTCCCCGCGAGGCTGTCAGTACCTCGGCCATAAAAAACCAATGGATCACGCTCTCAGTGAAGTGAATTATATGCCTGTTCTCTACATTTTAATGACATTGATGGAATTTTCATTGACCTGGAGAATAAAAAAAAAAGAAAGAAGAAGAAGCATAAAACAGAGGAAAGCATTTTAAAATGTTAATGGATTTCTAGGGATTATATAGAGAGTGGAAAATTGGTTACTAAATATTAAACACTGGAAAAGGGAATTCGATGCTACTGAGTGTGCTTCACATTAAATGCAAAGTACGGTAAGATGCCTATTTTTGACTCTTAGTCTGTTTTGGTTCTTAAAGTCTTTTGGCACAAGCGGTGCTAAGTCTGAAGGTAAGAAGCCGCATCCTAGATTTAAAGTTTCTGAGACAGACAGTGCATCCCAAACCTATAACTCCTCTCTAAAACACAAATCCCCAAGAATCTCGCTGACAGTTTGAGTGGAGAGAAGAAATTCACAGCTCAGCTCACTGTTAGTCTTTGCTTTCAGATGCCAGTAAATATTTCAGAATAGTTTCAGAATAGCTGCACTTTGTCTGAAGATGATATGAGAGTTTGGACAACTGGGAGACTCATGTCCGTTCGATTTGGGCATTTTGATCAAACTTGACGCTCTAGCCTGATTCTGCCATTATTAGTCACTCACAGAAGCTCCATCAGCCTTCACAGACACACACACACACACACACCTAAGAGATCACGCTGATGGATGTCTCCTGCTTTTATAATATGAAATACCATCTCTTCACAAATAACATTCATTAGGATTGGCAAGCAGCTGCACAAGTTTTAGTATTCCAACACTGCATTTCTCTCACTCTTATGGATCACCAATAAAATGAAGTCAGTGTAGAATAAAACTAGAAGCCTGGCAGTTTTCCTGTGACTAATTATCTGAGGGATCCATTTCTGTAGCCAGCAGGGAACTCAGAATGGTATGCAGATAATTGCTGTGTTCCCCCATAATTTTTTTTTATTAAACTGCCCATTAAAAAATAGGAATTATTCCATTAGTGCCAGATCTCATGGCTCATGGCTACAATGAGGGCATAAGATTTACAATTTAATGTTTGATTTTTTCCTTGTCCTACAGCCAAACAACAAATATCATATAACATGAAAGTGTAGCAGTTATGCGTCACTTTTTATATATTATTAAACATCACGGATGTAAATTAATCAGCTCTAGAGGTGCTGGGAGGCTTTTTTTTAAAAACTTTCATCTGGAACCACTCTAGCTCCCCCATTTCTGGTATTTATGCTAAGCTAAGCTAAGTTTTAAAGCAGCATCTTCATAATTACTGAAGAAACACGGCTGAAGTATTACTCTATTCACCACTAACTGTAATTTTTACACTCTGAGCACTTCTTTTCCACTCACCCCTTTTTACTCCTCATGTGTTTATATACCACCAGCATGTCATTAAATTTTTGTCTTCTTTCTCTGTTGGTCTGTTTTGTTCTGTCTCCCTATGCTCTACTTTTTCTTTTCTCTTTCCCCTCAAACCCTAACCAGTCACGGGAGATGGCTGCCCCTCCCTGAGCCTGGTTCTGCTGGAGGTTTCTTCCTGTTGAAAGGGAGTTTTTGCTTCCCACTGTCACAAAGTTCTTGCTCATAGGGGGTTGCTTGTTTATTGGGTTTTCTCCTGAATACTGTAGGGTCTTTACCTTACAGTATAAAACGCTTTGAGGTGATTTGAGGTGCTTATTGTGATTTTGCACTACAGATGAGGACAGAATTATTAGCCCCCCTATAAAATTTAAAGTTTTAGTCAAAGAATTTCTAAAGTGCTTTTTTAACAGAGCAAGGAATTTTCAACATAGCATTTCTAAATATATTAGTTTTCTTTAGAAAGCATAAATTATTTCTATTTGCATACAATAACAGAATTATTTCAGAAAAAACTTATCAGGGTCAATATTATTAGCCCCCTGAAAAACTGACCTTTTCATTGAGCCATAGCACAAACCACTGCTTCGAAATTATGTGCTTTAACTTTGTAATGCTCAAAGGTTGTGACATCAAGTTAAAACTGGGGGTTATCTTCCAATTTACACACAGTATAAAAACCTCAGGAAGGGTTTGAGCTGTCACTTGAGAAAGCATCAAACCAAAAACAAAAGAAATCAGTTTAGACTTGAGAAAAAGAATTGTTGATGTTCACAAAGCAGGAGATGGATATACAAAGTTATCACAGCCTTTCCAAGTGTCAAGAACCAGAGTGAGAAGTATCATCAAAAAATTCAAAAAGAGCTACACAGTACAGAAGAAGCCTGGCAGAGGTAAGAAGTGAAAGATTTCAAAGACTCTGGAAAGAAAACTAGTGAGAGATGTGTCTGAAGACCCCAGAACAAATGCCAAGACACTACTGCATGACTTAACCAAGTCGGGAATTGTAGTCTCAAAAAAGACAATCACTAGAACCCTGCACAGGAATGGACTGTGAGGTTGCAGACCAAGAAAAACTCCACTTCTGCAGAAGAGACAGCTTCAAGCCAGACTGAAGTATGCTATGGACAACCTGGAGTAAGATTATGCATACAGGAATGCATCCTTTGGCCATAGAGATGCTGCTTACGTTTGGAGAAAGAAGGGAGAGACATACAACCCAAAGAACACTATCCCCACAGTGAAACACGGTGGTGGGAGTATTATGCTGTGGAGATGCTGGAACTGGGAATCTCATCAAGGTGGAAGGAATCATGAAGAAAGAAGGATATGTGAAGATTTTGAAAGAAAACCTCAAGCAGTCAGCAGCAAAACTGGGTCTGGGTCATTGCTTTGTCTTCAAACACGAGGACCCAAAAAATATGTTTCTCCTGGTGAATACCTCCAGAAGATCAAAGTGAACGTTATTGACTGGCCTGCACAAAGCCCTGACTTGAATACCATTAAAAATCTGTGGGGTGAACTGAAGACCAAAGTCCTTACCAGAAGACCATCAAATCTGGAGGAGCTTGAGAGATTCGCCAAAGAAGAATGGGCTGGGACTGCTCAGGAAACGTATGTGAGACTTGTTGAAAACTACAAGAAATGACTGCAGGCTGTTATCCAGCCAAAAGGATACACAATTGACTATTAGCCTCAAGGGAGTTTTGGTTTTTGTGAAATAATTTTGTTTCTGTGTGCAAAGTAAAATAATGTAAATAATGTAAGCATCCAAAATAAAACTAGGATGTTTGAAAAAGCTGTGTTTTAAGAATTCCTTGCTCTGTTTAACAGCACTTGGGAAATACCTTAAAAAATGAAACTTTCATAAGCCTGAATTGAATTGAAGTAAACCACCTCAAATTGAACATGACAATAAGTTACTACAAGTTACTACATTACTCAAATTGTCTCAAATGGTCTCCACAGTCACCAGATCTAGAGCACCTACATCTTATAGAGCAGCTGACAAATCTGCAGCAACTGTGTGATGCTATCATGTCAATATGGACCAAAATCCCTGAGGAATGTTTGCAGCATCTTTTTGAATCTATACCACAAAGAATTAAGGCAGTTCAGAAGGCAAAAGTGAGTCCAACTCGGTAATAGCAAGGTGCACCTAATAAAGTGTCCAGTGAGTGTGTAACATATAACACGCTACTGACGTTCTGGATTTTGTTACAATTAGATAGAGCCATGCTAATGCTTTTCTTTTGTTTTCAAATCTTTATGCTAAGATAAGCAGACTAAAGCTTCATATTTAATGTATCCTTAATGTTGTAATCTCATATTGAGGGTCATATTCCAAGCTACTAAAAAAAATTTTCCCCTGTGTGTATATTTTCCTCTACGTGTTGATTGCAAATGTATCTGCCGGTTATTTTGGAGACCTGCACAGTCAAATTTGGGAGCATTTAATCTTAACTAAAATTGAGAATGACAGTTACTGATGAATACACATTTTGAAGGGTTGTCAGGTTTAAAAGCGTCTTTTCATTGCACGGCTGATGAGAGGTGCTACTTCATCACCTCACAAATCAAAACATAAAAACGTTTCTGTAACCAAAAATAGATGCTTTTCCATCATAAAAGGCAGGGACTTTTGGTAAATACCCTCTCAGACGTAACAATAGAGACCAAAAGACATAAAAACAACTAAGAGGGGTCAACAGTCACATCCATTATCCTGAAAGTCAGTGAACACGTATACAGAGTGTCACCAACCTAAAATGCCATCTGCAAGAGCATGAGAATGCACTTTGTGTATAAAAGTCTTAAAGGAGATCATAACAAGTTCCTAGAATTTCAAACCAAAGACTTCCATTTTAGAGGAATAATTTTATTAAAGCACAACAATCTAAAAAGAAAAAAAGAAAAAAAAAAGAAAAAAATGAAAGTAGAACTTTCTCCAAGCTATATTATATTCAGTATTTTTTAATAAATGGCCTTTTCTCACTGCAAATTTCCTTTTACATCAGAAAAAATTAGAGAAGAAGGCTTTAGGGCTCTAAAATCCCAAACAAACAAAAGCCCCAGCTGGTTTCTTTGTGACAGAGCTTAATATTCTCAGTGCCTACATCATCTGAAATAATCGACATCATCGAAAAAAGAGAGAAATGACATGGATTGCTGCTTCCTGTGGCCACCGGAGAGACATAATTCAAAATAGTTTTAGCTGCAAATTTTATTTTTATCAATATTAATCTACTTGTGTGAAGTAATTTCATGCTACACAGCCTATAGTGCACAAGCTAATCCAATTGCCTCAACTCTCAGTAGGAGGAAAACATCCAGGTCAACAGTTGACTCTCCATGTTGTGATGAATTGTAAATTTATGCAAATGTAAATTTCATCTTAAATGCATAAGTTTGGGCACAATGCAGAAAAACCCTCCTGCCAGTGGGCAGAGCCTGGATATAAGAACTGATTCGGAGATGATAGTTTCATGCAGTAAAACAGGAAATCATGCGAATGTATTTACGTTGTGTCAATTTTCTTGGTATTCACCAAGCTACTTTCTCCCCCGTGATGCAGCTCACTATCAATTACTCACTGACGCTTGCCAGCAGCAAAAGGATATAGAGACAGCTTAGATTTATGGTCGTGACTGGAATATGAAGCAGGATTCTGTTAGGAAATGTGCTATGGGAAATGTTGAAAACTCAAATAAGGAAGTTGAGAGATTTCCTGTGATTGCATTAATGCCATGAACAAGAACAACCATGGATCACTGTTTTTATACCTGAAACACGGTTAGATGTTGTCTTGGTGGAGACCAAAACGCATCCGAGTTTCAGAGCAACAATGATGAGAAAAATATGGTGACCTTAGTTTTGTGGACTATGTAGATGTATCTCGGTGGTGGAATTGATTGTAGAAATAGTACTATTTTTCAGCTGAAATGTAAATGAGTCTTCAGGGTTTAGGACACCAGCAGAATATAATGCATTTCCTATAATGACTTCCAGAAGCCTCAAAGCTCAGAATCTGAGATTTATACCATTGTCCCTGTTTCATTGCTAACAGACTGATGAGGATGACTGCGCTTAACGGCAGCAGCGGCTGAATCTGCGTAGTATATCAGCATTTCCACGGTAGCAAATAATCAGGGACGAGACATCTGAGCGAGATGGCACACTATCAGTCATGTGGTGACAGCGAAATGGAAAGATGGAGGCAGTTACATGATGGTAGCAGACTATAGATCATGGGCATACTGAGCCTTGCTGTGCTGTTAATCAACAAATCAGTTGGGGTAATGTCAGTAATGAAATAGAGAGAGCAGGAAAAAATGTATTGGGAAGAGTACTTACACAGTATGGGTGAGCTCCTGTGGTCTCTCGGCCTGCTCAGGGAATACGGGATGTGGCGGCTCTCCAATGGGGACGCAGCCTAGTGATTTACTGATGGCGTGGCTCAGTTTTTTAGCCGGAGACTTCTGTGAGTTGGGCAGGACAAACAGCATGAGTTACTTTTTCAGTTGTATCATCTGCTGTCACTGTGTTGGAGTAGTGGAAACAGTTTTAAGCTGTCAGAAGTCATTTACATAACTAGGTCAAGACTTTGTTTACTGTGTCAAAAGTGTGGATCAGAAGTAGTTTGTGTATACACAGTTTAGGCTTCTATCGAGCAGTTTCAGTGGAAGCTGTAATCTAAATGGCTTGAAAACTGCAATGCAACTTGACAACAATGCTTTGTTCAGGAGAAATAAGGGATGAGGCTTAAAAAGTTGTGCATTCATTAACAATATAACAAATACATTTAGGATTGGCTACCTTGAACAGTGGATTAGGATGGTTTGCAGCCCTCATATTTCTCTCTTTAGGAAATTCTGAATTTTAAGTGGTATTTAGAATTTAGAAATTTACTGCACCCATATGGGAAAAACTATACAATACTATCACTAATGTTTCTGATGAGTGATACTGTAACTTCTTAACGGAAGTCACTAATACAATTTTTCTCATGTTGACAGGTTATGACAACAGCTTTTCAGACACATTTTAGTGTGGTACAGGAGGATAGCAGTTCCTTAAGGATCAATCCATCATGTGCTATTTTGGGAGAAACAATACATAAAATATGCAAAAAATGACACTTATTCTTATTATTCATCTGTTGTCAGGTGTATCTTTCTACAGATTGGATCGGATGTTAAAAGCACTGTCCGTTGCTTTGGATGGTTGATCCCAGGTATTTAAATTCATGTACCTTCACTACCTCTACTCCTTGCAACTTCACCTCCCTCTCATTCATACATATGTATATTGTCTTGCTTCTACTGACTTTCATTCCTCTTCTCTCCAATGCATACCTCCATCTCTCCAGGCTCTCTTCCACCTGCTCCCTGCTCTCACTACACATCACAATGTCATCTGTGAACAAAGTCCACAGAGGCTCCTGTCTGACCTCATCTGTCAACCTGTCCATCACCACTGCAAACAAGAAGGGGTTCAGAGCCGATCCCAGATGTAATCCCACCCATACCTTGAATGTATCTGTCACTCCTACCACACACCTCTCCACTGTCTCACTGTCTTCATACATGTCCTGCACATCCTCACATTCTTCTCTGCCACCAGATCCACAAAGCCAAGTCACTGAATTTGTAAACAAACGCATAGATGATGTGACTGTTATCGAAACTGTCAAGACACTTGCTAGTGACAAGCCACAGCTGACATGTGAGGTCCATTCGCTACTGAAGATCAGGGATGTTGCCTTTCCATCCAGTGACATCTCAGCCTATAGCATGGCAAGGAACAACTTAAAAAGAGGCATTAGGGTGGCTAAAAGACTGTAAGGGAAAAACTGTCAAGTCACTTTACAGACAACAAGGACATGCAGTGCTTGTGGCAGGGCTTCCGGACAGTAGAAGGCTATAAGCCCACTGTACAATCAGGCCTTAAAGACCCCACCCTACCAGATAACCTCAACACCTTTTACCCCTGGTTTGAGGCCACCAACAACTGGGGGATACACAGGCTCCCATCACTGGTATTTCAGCTGTCTGTTAACAGTGTCAGGAGGGTCTTTTCCAGAATTAACCATTGAAAAGCTGCTGGACCAAGCAATGTACCAGGCTGTGTACTGAAAAACTGTACAGAACAATTAAAAGTTTTTTTTCACAGACATATTCAACCTCACTCTCAGTCAATCCTAACTCTCAATCTCATTTAATACAATCTTGCCACAGCAGCTGGTGGAGATGCTGCAGTTGCTGTAAATAGACTTGAATACCTGCAACTGGACCCTGGACTTCCTGTCACAACGCCAGCAGACAGTCAAGAATTGATACCACCACTTCCCACTATAGTGAGCACAGGATCGCCCCAGGGCTGTGTATTGATCCCACTACTGTTCACATTATTGACGTATGACTGTTCTGCACAATTTAATCATAACCATATACTGAAGTTTGCTGATGACACCACAGTTATGGGCCTTATCAGCAATGGGGATGAGAGAGCATACAGAAGTGTGCTGGAGTAGCTGACATCCTTGTGCACAACACACAACCTCACTCTGAACACTGACAAAACTAAAAAAATAATCATGGATTTCAGGAGGACTACCTCCATTTGTCTCCCAACACTGACCATCAGTGGATCTGTAGTAGAGAGGGTAAAGTGCACCAAGTTTTTAGGAGTGTATCTGAGTGACAGTCTAACCTCTAGCCACAACAACACACCCGTTGTTAAGAAGGTACAACAGCCATCTCCACCTCCTCTGTAACCTGAAGACAGTGGACCTCCCCACTCCAGCATTGACAGTCTTTTACGGTGGAACCACTGAAAACATAATCACGTCCTGTATCACTTGCTGGTTTGGAAGCAGCAGGTCTGAGAAAAGACACACTGAACAGGATTGTGAAAACAGCATCATAAATGTTCCCTCCCATCCACCTCGCATCGCAGCCTGTTTTCTCACCCGCAGTCAGGGAGAAGGTAAAGAAGCACTCACTCCAGGACCACAAGACTAATGAATAGCATCTTTCCCACTGCAATCAGACTGCTAAACCAGAACATGTGACTCTGATTTCTGGATGGGAAATATCTTTAATGATGGCTTTTTATTATGCACAAGATTTTATTCTGCTCTAATGATAACATTTTATTCTACACCGCCTTTTAATTATGTTTTATATGAGCCACATTTTATTAAGGACCCATATTTATTCTATTTATTAATGTTTATTATGGCCCTCATATGTTGAGCTAAATGTTTATTTTGCCTAGGGCAAGCAGAAATGCTATTTTGTTTTTATGCTGCACATAAAAAATTGTAAATCTGCATAAAGTAAAGTTCAAGTTCTTTCCCATATCTTCATAGTATGACTGATCAAATGTAACCTGTATGTATCTGTAGCTACTATAGCTCTGCACATCACCCATGTTCTTGAAAATTGGGGTGATGTGGAAAGCTGTAGTAAACACTGCTCCTGTTCTTTGGTACAAATCTTAATGTTGGCGCAACGGATTTGCAGAACTTGCAGTGAGATGTGGTGTAGGAATAAAAATGCATGCCTTTGCCTATACAGTACATTCATTTCACACTTGTAATTCAACACACAAACACAAAGAGGAAAAATACATATACTGCACTTGGAGGCAGATAGAGAGCTACAAAGCAATTGAAAATTGGACGAGCAGTGATTTTTTTCTGTCACAGGAATGAACATAGGCAGTAATACTGCCAGGTAATCAGGACAGAGGTGAAAAGAGAATGCAGCCAAATGCCAACAGCAAACCAAATGACATACAGCAAATAATTTCACTGATGTGTTTCAATGACATAAAAATTATAGAAAATTATCAGAAAAGCAGGACAACATCCAGGACACATGCATACACCTACCCTACGTTATACATTTTTTGATACCAGAGAAAGTGTTTTGTATTTCTTCTGCATGTCATTCCAGTCCTCAGGCTAGAAGAGCAGTCATTCTTCTCTGTGTAAAATCCGAGTGGGATGGGAAATGGATTTGGGATCCAGCACCTATGACTTCCCATGTTTCAATTTAAAACATAATGACTGAGCTTTGGGGGAATGCAGCAACACAGCAAATTCAATCAACACAATTTTATTTGCCAAAATGACTAAAACCCCATAAAATCCCTGTTGTATTTGTCTTAAAGGACGAGAAATGTAAGGACACGGTTGCTATGTCATAAAATCAGTCAAGAAGAGACTCAAGAGATATTGACTTTTGAATTGTTTGGAAAAGGGACCAGCATAAGGTAACACTGAGAAATAATCAGAGCTTTTTCCTTACCCAAGACGAGTGCTCCTTCATCTGGTGCTGGTTGCTATGGGGACCATTAGCATGGCCACGCCAGAAGCAGCTTTGACAGAGCTGGTAGCCATGGCACTGTTGGCACCGATACCGGAAACCCATCATGCTCTCACTCCGGCAATAAGAACATTCCACCGGATGGAAGACTGAGTATATAAACACAAAAACAGAGAGACTTTCCTGTCAGAGCAGTGACATCTCTACTCTCAGGGCTACTAGCAAAAATCTCTGTATTTGGTTTGTTTTAAATAATTAAAACATTCAGATACTTGGACTTTACATATATGCATTTTATATTACTTTATACTTTAGATGGAAATATTGTTCTTTTTTACTCAACTATAATTATTTGACAAATAAGTTGCTACTAATAAAGGACAATTAAAAGTAGTGAGACTGCTGAATAGCCAATAGCCATAAAGCTGACACTATGAGACATTTTGAAAGACAGCCCCCTCACGTGCATGTTAAAGTAAAAATGTAGAGAGAAAATAAATTAATTTGTTTGGGGAAAATAAGCAAGGGGAAAGAGCATTTATAGTTTATTTACTGTATACAATTTATAGTGTCACCTTTGATGCTGGAGAGCCAAGCAGTTGGATTATACATATTTATTGCATTTACTATAACATTATGTACAGTAATGTGCAAAAGTCTTGAGCCACCCATCATTTCTTTATATTTTGGTAGGAAAATGAGAAATAGGTGCAGCGATTTATTGAAACAGGCAGCATGGTGGTTAGCACCGTTGCCTCACAGCAAAAGGTCCTGGGTTTGAATCCAGTCTGGGGCCTTTCTGTGTTGAGTTTGTATATTCTCCCTGCGTCTGTGTGGGTTCTCTCTGGTGATTTCCTCCCACAGTCCAAAGACATGCATGGGGTTAGGTTAATTGGAGATTCTAATTTGCCTATAGGTGTGAATGTGAGTGTGAATGGTTGTCTGTCTCTATGTGTTAGCCCCGCAATAGATTGGCCACCTGTCCAGGGTGCACCCCACCTCTCGCCCTATGACAGCTGGGATAGGCTCCAGCCTCCATTATGTGACCAAGGTTATTATAGGTAACTAAAACTAAACTACAACCTAAAACTGTGATGTGAAAAAAATATTTTAGTTAACTAAAATAAAAATAAAAACTTGAGTTGAAAAAAATTAAAACTAGCTGAAATGATATTGTGAACTTGGAAAACTAACTAAAATAAATAAAAATATAGAGGAAAGACCTTCAGGAAGCCTTGGAGAACTACTGCTCAGGACCACTTTTAAAAAATTACAAGAATGTCTGGCTCATTGGAAGCAAAATATAAAGGAATTACCAAAGAAAGGAGGGCTAGCTCAAGACTTTTGCACAGCACTGCATGTAGTTTGATTTTTTTTTTTTTAAATAACACGGTTATTATCAATACTAGTGTAATGCCGCTAGACAAAGGGGGACTTAATAGAAAGGAATTATACAAAGGAAATGCATGGATTTAATGGTATATCATTTAGTAGTTTAAAAAGTAAAAAACAACCTATATTACACAAAATGTTACCATGAGTGAAATGTCTAAAAATAGAGAACTATTATTCTTTTCTTAAGGATCTCATCTCAGTAGCCTTCAGATTTTGACTGGGAAAACTTACCATTTTCAACATTAGCAAGTCGGTGCATGAGTGGTAGCCACACAAGACACTGCGGAGGAGGATCTGCCATCAACACATCCAAAAATGTGTTCAGCATGATCTTCTTCTAGATACAAACACACACATGCATGCATTGAACAAGAAGTGTAAAGTATTAAAGACTTTGAAACGATTAAAGGAGAAAATGGGAGATTCAGTGTTCCCTTCCTACCTGCTGAGGGAAGCACGTCCGCACTGAGTGCTCCGTATATCCGAATGATGGGCCCTCAAACACGGCTGTGGGGAGTTTCAGCACCTCCCGAAGGAACTGATCAAACTTTGCAAACACCATGACGCCACTTGAGTCAGAGATCTGTGAGAAAATATCTGAGAAAGCAAATGTCAGATTTTACTTTTGAGCAAAAACAGGGTGCAAACCGGGACTTGACATTTATGTGAATGGAAACTATTGATCCTAGGTACACAGACTCAGCATAAAGTTAATGCATTTAAAGTAAATGAATATTACACATATGTTCCAACAGTGCCCCTGTGTGTTTAACTTGAGCAACTACATGCAGACTTCAGCTGTCACAGCACTGTGGACACCATGGTATTTATATTAACCAGAACATTAGCTTTTAGGAAAGGTGTTTATATCTAAATTTGAGGAAATTTTTAAAGTAAAGCAGACAAAATTGCACTTACAGCGTAGTTTGTCCACAATCTTCCCTCCACACATTGTTGCCAGCATGGCTTTCATTGAGAAAACTGTCAGCTTCCCATGGCTTTCACTGCAAGTGGAAAGTGTTACAAGTACACTAAATACCATAAAATAAAAATAAAAATAAAATACAAGAAACAAAAAGTTGAATTCATAGTCAATAAAATATAATTTGTTTATGAATTCTGCTCCTACAGTCTTATTTCTTCTAGTATGATCCCAGCTTTTTATGCTAAAACTATGTCTAATCATATTCATTCTCCTATAATTGTAACATTATACAAAATACCTGATATAGTACATGATTATGACCATTGGAATAAAAATATGATTGGTTTTTTTTTTTCATTTAACCTGAAAATTCACGATTTAAGAGGGAACCCTCCAGAAAGACATAACATTCAGCAATTCCTATGAGCAAAGATAAAATAGAAGAATAATAACATATGACTGCACTGTTGATGTGGCATCCATTAGTGCACAAAATGTTAAGAATCATTAACTTAACCTTAAATTACAGATGATCATGCATGCACAAATAATTATCAGGCTGCTTTATTAGGTTGCTATTCTTCTTATAAATCGTTTTAACTTGCCTAGCGAGACCAGCTTGTTTTGTCTGAGATTCATTTAGCTCTTGCTTCCGAGCAGAGGTAACAGAGTGGATGAAAGCTCTCCTGCCTAATTCAGTTTGGACCTAAGGGACAGATAGGGAAACTGCTTCCTGTGATTGCAGCCAGTCATTTCCACAGAGTTTCACAGAGATACGGCAGCGTGAATAATAACAGAGTGGGACCAGAATGGCCTTACAGATAAAAGTAAACCAATTGAATGGATCCATGAATGGAGAGGGCAAGCGGCCAATCAATTTGAGTACACAAGGTACAATAATGAGAGAGTGCTTTACGGTCAATAATAAACCTCCCTGATCCAGGATGCACTGTGTCTGGGCCCTTAAGCACTGAGCAGATATTAAGAGGAGGGATGTACAGTAAAACATCTCCAGGGTTACCAGCTGATAGGGACTTGCTCAACCGGTACAAGGTAGCTTATTGCCAGGATTTCTGCACCCTAAAACACTTTTGTTGCCAAAATAACATTCTACACATAGACATGAAGAATATGAGTATTTCTGGCGCTGACTGCAATATCTTTAGGCCCAGTATTTTTGGGGATTCAATATTTTATTCCTTGCAAGGAACACTAACATCGTATTTTAGATGTCTGTTATTTCTTTAAAACTTTCTTTAAAAGTTTCCAAGTAAGAAATATGCAATTTGGTACTCATGTAGTGTGACAATTTTCCTTACTTGTTTCATAAAAAAATGCATCGTTTTGTTCTGATCAACAGTCCAAAAACCATAGGTAAGAAAAGGAAAAGCTGCAAAAGTTTACATAGGACAAATCATTTCAACATTTTTGCCTGATGAATGGTTTAATATTTTAGTTTGTTAAATGTACCTAGAGAGGATCCTTTATTAAAATTAAGTATGCATAACGTATGAGAATTTTTAACAATTAACTATTTCAGAGTCTTATTGGTATCCTGACCCATATTTATCTAAAATCCTGATTTTGGCCCCACTAGAAGTTAATAATAAAATACATTCTTCATCCAGTGCTGGGTCATGGATACTCTGTCTTCTCTGCCTATCTGTATTTCTGGGATTTCTGAAACCAAGATCCCTGGACCATCTAAGTGTCAGTAACAGTATTACTTTATTTTAATTATGTTTGGAAATAACTCAGCCATGTATCAGTGGATATTTAACATCCTGAAGGTGAAGCAGCTACAAGAAATGTTCTCCCCTGTTAATATTATTCATCAGATAATGTAACAGAAACTAGCAGAACAGTGTGAGGTGCCCTGGCAAATCTTTGGGGGACAGTAGTCTTTCTGTCAGTTAGACAAATCACTTAGAAGGAAAAATCTATTTGGACAAGCCTCACGAATCCTCATCCTCTAGTCATATATGCAGATTTACAAAGATTTATGGGTTGAAATTTTCATTGATTTCATGTTAAAACTGTGCACTTAATTTAAAAAAATTACACAAACAATCCTGATTTCTTTATATTTTGCTAAGAAAATGGGAAATAGGTGCAGAGATTTATTGATTTATTAATGAGCTTGAAAGTCAATATTTGATATGACCACCTTAATTCTTCAACACAGCCTAAATCTCTTAGGCAATCTTTCTGTCATTTCTTTAAGTAGTCTTCAGGAATAGTTCTCCAGCTTCTTGAAGGACATTCAAAGCTCTTCTTTGGATGTTGGCTGCCTTTTGTTCTGTTCTCTGTCAAGATGATCCCACACTGCTTCAATAATGTTGAGGCTCTGGGGAGACCAATCCATGACTGATAGTGTTTTCCACTTTGTGTTTTTCTATCCAGGTATGCTTTTACTGCATTGGCAATGTGTTTGGGATCATTGCCGTGTTGAAAAATGAAGCTGTTACCAATCAGATGTTTTCCTGATGGTATTGCATGGTGGATCAAAATATGACGGTACTTTTCTGTGTTCATAATTCCATCAATTTTGACTCTACCGTGTTATAAAGATGGCTGTAAACATACTAAAGATAATTTGAATCAAAAATTTCAAATTTGGATTCATCACTCTGTAAGACCTGTTGCCACTGATTTTCATTCCAGTCCTTGTGTAATTTAGAATACCTCAGCCTTTTCTCCCAGTTTCACTTCCTTGACAGTCACCCTACCATTTCTTTTGAGGCCCTCAGCAAACAGTAGATGGATCATCTAAAGGGTCAGATGCATCTCTCAGGTCCTGTGTCAGGTTTTTGCTGGATTTTTTACTAGTTTTTTACTATTAAGGACATGACTTTTAGATACTGTTCATCTGCTGTAGATACTTTTTAGGTCTGTCACTTCTTCTCTTGACCTCCACTTGTCCAGTTTCCTCAAATTTTTTAAGACCTCACTGCACACCAAGCTGAGATATGCCAAGTGTTCGACTAATAGCTCTTTGGGAATCACCTTGTTGGTGCAAAAATGCTATTTTATGCCTGTCAAACTGTGTTATCTCGGAATTTTTGGTATATTCAACTAAAGAAATGAGAGCAAGGAGTGGCTCAAGATTTCTACACAGTACTGTTTGCACTTCTTTTAAATAAACAAAAGTAATTTTTGTCAACACATTTTCTAAGTGATTAAGAACTGATTATTATTTAAAAACTGATTCTAAGCAACAATGTCAAACATTTGATGGCTTCAGCGCCTCTTTTGTGAGAATGTGGTGTTTCTGCATGTTTTACATTAGTTGACTTGGTCCAATAATCTGTGAAGCAACATGCCAAAGGAGGGTGGCATGATGAAGCAACAGTGCTAACCACTGCTCCATTGTGCCACCCTCTTTTGGCAAATATGAGCTAAAAAAAGAACCTAAATGAGACCTATGTTATTACCCTTGTTACTGTTTCTATCCAAACAACACCACCTAGAGACTATAGTACTCCTCTGTGTTTCGCACCTGTTCCATACCTGTCATATGTGGCCACCATGAAGTTGAGGAGGAGCCCAATGGACTGCTCCACATTGATCTGGTGGGTGGTGGGCAGTCGCTTGTTTAGCTGGTAGTAGATGGAAGACAGAATAGTCTCCAGCCGTGACACATTGATCTCAGCGTTGTGGTCCAATGTGTTGAGCCCGTTGTCACGAAAGGCTTCGATCATGTTCCAGACATCCACCAGATGAACTGTGAGGGGGGTTGGCAAACAGACAGAATACAATCGATAAAGTCTGTATTCATGTTCAAACAAATGTTTCTGCTGGTGTTATAACGGCTGAAAAGGGGTGAAATTTTTTCTTACGATTGCATCTCTTCTGCACAAACCGGAGTTTGCAGGCAGTCCTATAAGTCGACAGTCTGATGACATCAAAGTTTTGAGCTCCTGAAAAATAACACGAGAAAAGCTATCTCAAAAAAATCATCTATACCTGACAAATGTAATCTGAGATGAAATAAAAATTAAATTTAAGGTTTTCTAAACACAACCAGGCTTTTTGAATGTTTATTTAATCACTGCTACTCTCTGAGTGGGAGGAATAAAACGTGAGGGACCATGCGTCTCTTTTGCAACTTTGAGTCAAAGTATTACACGAGATAGTGAAAAGACATTTCTCTCAGTCGACTCCACTCACTCATTTCCATGAAGAGCTGTCTCTTCTCCACCATGGCCTTGCCTCGTTTACTGCCTTCCTCGATCATTCTGTGGCACATCAAACACCAGAGCATGCAGCGCTTACTGTTAGTACAGCAGCATGGTAATAAATGCAACACATAGCTCCATTCAGTGTCCAAAGTCATTGAGATATGAGTGAGAAGGATTTGAGTCAAGTACATGTTCTGCATACAACTAAAGAAAATGGAGATATATACCGGATACATAGATATTTTTGTGGATAAAACGGAATAGAAAAGGGGTCTAGTGTTCATGTCTAAATTACTTTTACCAATGGAGGACACACAGTAAGTGATCCATTATGTGGCCATAATGAATTATTGAAACACTCAGATGAACTTTTGAATATGGGTGTACCAACAGGACCTTTACAATTTACCCTCTACACCAAGGACATTGTTAGTCATCAATATAACCTTGGTCAAATATATAGATGATTTAGCTTTGTTTATTACTAGTCCATTCTCTGTTACCGAGAATAGACTGAGAACTGAAAAGAAATTATATATACATTATACCGAGAGTGTGTATGGTAAAAGAATAGCTGTGTCAGAACTGTGACTTTTATTGAAAGGAAGAGATCAACACTGTCGGAAATTTAAAAAAATTTAAATTCCTCTCATGTTTGTATGCTTAATATGAAGCTGCAGTCAGCTGTCAAATTGCTTAGCTTAGCATAAAGATTTGAAACTGGGGAAATAGCTACCTCTGCAGCCTCTAAAACTCACATAATTAACAGGGTAATTATGCGAGTTAGAGGTGGGTTGCATACGGGATATTTATATGTAATGTTCCAGTATTTCTGCCTAGCCAATTTAACCAGGTTCTGGCTATACTACCTCACTGATATGAGAGGTATAGATCACTCTTTTGTCATCTAACTCTTGGTGGAAATGCAAATAACTAGAGATGCACAGATTGACTGGCAAGAGACCAGAATCGGCCGATTTCCAGTGTTCCTGGCTCGGACGGGTGTCCGATCAGTCAGCCACATGGATGTCCGATTATGAGCCGGACCATTTCATTGATGCTTGACACACGAACAAAGGCGTAGGCAAACAGCCACACGCTAATGTGTCATTACCGTGGAAGCTCCTCACAGTGAGTGAAAACACAAAGTTGATCAAAGTAAACTGCAGGTGGACCACCACGAAAATGTTTGTAACAATGACCTTAATCAGACACTTAAATCACCCTCACCCAGTTGAACATGGACATTTTAAAAAAGCCAGCAAAGGCAAAGTCGCTAAAGCTGAAACTATCCAGAGCTCAGAGTCAACCATAAGCCAGCAGCCTCAGTATGAGCCTTGGTATGAGCAGTGAAAAGACCAAAGCAGTTACAAGGAAAATTATGGAGACGAGTGAAAAAGAGAAAAGGGTCGATATCCTGTTATCTGGTAATGTTATAAACTTACTGGAAAATGATGTAAGTACCTGACATTAGTTTTGTTATATAAATCTGCTGCACCTGCTTTTGTTTAAGGTAAAATATTTCAGGTAAAGGTGTGTGTACAGCAACTCATTTTCAGTTAATTATTTGTACCTCTTTCCAGTAGCAGAGCACTTTATTTTCAGTTGTTTAAGTGACAGGAGATCCTGTAACTTACTGCAGCTTGGGGGAAATTATGAAATGTAATAATTTCTTTTATAATGAAAATAACATTTTGCATTGATTTTTGTTTATATATGCTGTCTATTGCAGTTCTTAAAACGAAAATTGGAATTGGCAGGTCATGCTTAGAGAAAAATCATAAATTGTCCAAGAAACTTGCAATCTGTTCATCTCTACAAATAATGCCTAAAATGAAAAAACATTCTTTTAAAATGTGCTGACAAAATATATTTAGATCTAAACTCAGGAGCATGTAAATAAAATCAAAAACACTTTTAAATGCCACTAACTAATTATCTGATACCAAAAAACTGACGTCTATTAAGCAGCTTTAACTGTTGTTGCCTGATTCAACTTCACTGTTGACTCTGTTGCGCATTTTCAAAAAGGATTCACTGTGGGTGCGTGTTTTCTTTCCAGCTCAGTCATGAAAGAAAAACCCCCTTTGAAAGAACACAGACTTCATTACTTCATTCACTTCTTTCTCTGTACTATTTTTCCAAAGCGTCTCCATGGCTTTTCATGTTGTGATTCCAGTCATTTCTTTACTGTGTCATTTTTCTCAAACAAAGGACGTTTTCATTTACGGTTACCATCAATTGTTTTGAACTTCTTCTATGAGAAAAATCATTTACAGTGAAGACAATTTGCACATGGACATCATATCCTTTCCTGTTTACCAAGAGTTTATATGACACTTAATTTTTCTTCTGCTTATATGTATTATATGTATTTGTCATACTTTTCACATTGATTTTAAAAGTACTTACCTGCCGCAGACTGAATGTCAAAAAAGTGAAGCCCTAGACGTCAACCCTGTAAAGAAAAACAAATTGAAAAAGGTCAGTGAGGGTGTCTTGATGTTGACTCGATGCTACCATTACTACGAGAGATAAGCTATTCCACGCTGACAAAATGTAGTAGACTTTTAAATAAGTAATTAACACCTCCCCTCTCTACCTCCTTCAAGGACTTATTAACTCTCACTTTGTGTTTTTGTTACCCCTCCCATCTCCTCCTGTAGAGATACTGGTGAGCCAGCTAGGGAGGACTCCAGTGCCTGTGGTCTGTACAAATGATAATTCTCCATGACATCCCGCTCAGCAGTGACTGCATCCTGTGGGCTAATGACACCAACTGAGCTGCAAAGGAGCCACTTAATGATGACGGACACAGAGCACATTAGGGATAGCCAATAAGCGACCAGCACCGGGTATCCCTGGGACCAAGGACTCAAGGGTGTCCCAAACATGTTTAGATTACACGCTTGTTCTCATGGTGAACGAGGTTGGTCAGCTGATCAGCAAAGCATAGAAGCCAAGGTTCGAAGTCTGTAGACGAGGCGGGTTCCCCCCCTTTTATTGCTTTCACTTCTATCAAGCCTTGTTTTAGATATACTGATCTCTAGTGTTATGATAGAGCTTCGTTCCAGTCACAAACTTGCAACTCTGCCTGGTCTTGAGCGTTTCATTGTGCTGATTACAGGAGCCAGCAAAGATTTTGACAGGGGCCCTTTCACTAAAATTCAGTTTTAAATATAATTTAAAATACTAGAAATTAATATTATTAGTGCTACACCTAAAGATTATTTTCAGTATCAAATAATCCTCTGATATTTTTCTCAAATATTCAATTAATTTTTTGCTATCCAAAAGCTCAAGGTGACATCTTTAACTACCGCCTGGCTTTCTTACAAGCAAAACTTCACATTCCCTAAACATCTGGATGAGTAAAGTAGAAAATCAACCTTTGAGAATCTCAAAGCAGAGAGCATTTGTCATGTTTGCTTGAAAACCAACTGAAATGACTGATTTTTTACAAATAATTTATTTTTTTGAGCAACTGAATGACTCATCTTTAGCTCTTTGATAATGATCACTTGGTTCACAAGCAGCGATAAACTGCTTTGTGAAATAGTCAAACAGCAGTTTCAATACTTATAAACACTCATTGATCTTTGGAGCTGGCAAAGCACAGCAGTAACCTGCGTTTGAGGGCAATGGTGGCACTTGAAGACAGTTTAGATAAAGTCAGCCCAATTATGTATCATAAATTGGATCATAAATAGAAAAAAGAAGCTTTTGGGGCATTTTTAGGGCAGATAAGACGGAGAAGCACTGCTGCCCTTTGGCGAAATGGTTAAAAAACATTTGTTATGCAGTGGGAGACCCAGCAGGCACATGTCAGCAAAATATCACAATGGTTCATTGTAAATATTCACCCTATGAAGTAACTGCTGAAAATCATGAGTACGCAACAAGGGTTGCACACTAGCAGTCAGCGTTCACAAAAATGAAAGCAGAGCCTGAAAGCAGATGACAGTTTAATGGTTAAGTTGATTATTTGATGGAAGTTTCTAATAATTCGTGCCAAAATGAATTCAGCACATTCAGATCACAATCGGTGTGATCACTGTTTCACAGATCCGGATCAATGGGATTTCTAGCAAACGCCATTTATTCATTTTCACACAAACAATCACGAGCTCGTAATAATTTGGATGTCAGATGCTTCCAATGAAGTCAGACTGTGTAGTGATCATTACAGGCCTGGAAAGGTGCATTTTACTGTAACCGCACCTTCAGCTCCAAGGTAATGACAACATCCTTTGACGCGAGTCAACATAAGGACTCGATTACTGCAGTATCTCTCCGCCGCTGATATCATTCACTTCTCCCTTTATACAAGCCTTAATTCTAACGCTGAGCAGTACCGCAACACTTAAAAATCACTTCTAAAGCAACGGCAGAGCATCAACGCAGCCATATTGCTGATTTAACTGCCTATTTACCTTATTTCCGCAGTGGGAAATGTGTGTCGTGATGCCCGTACATCTTTTTTTTTATTTTTTTTTTTATTTTTTCAGGTTAACAAACAATGACAATTCTGCATCTTTTCAAATCCCACTGGTGTCTCGACAGCCAAGTAAGATGCATGGCGGGGAACTGGCCTTTACCGGAGGAAAATCGGGCAGGTTGCGTTTAGAACATCATCATCGGCAGCAGCAGCAGCATCATCATCAGATAGGGAGGATATAAGTGGCACTGGGTGAATAAGGGGGATATTTCCACCGTGCTGGACAGCCGCACTTCTCACCTTTGATAAATCCACGCGTTTCCCCTGATGTTAAAGCTGTCCGGGCGATGAGAAACAGCTCGGACCATCCATCATCGTATTTCAAGCCCCTCTCCCGTCTCATTCGACTTCAGTCTTGGCAACTGCGGTTGTAGCCGCACACAGAAACGTAGAGGCGCCCCGCTCCGCTCGGCATCGTCAGCGACCCAGCGGCAGAGGACGGCAGATACAAGCAGGCACGGAGATGCCATGCGCGACCACCTACTAGTACACTTTACGCATGTGCGCACGCACGCTGGTTAAAGGCGCCCTACTATTATTAATACCGCTGTTACTCTGAATTATAATCCCCAATATAACACACTGAATAGGAAGAAACACAGAATTCATTTAGACTAATTTAAAGGGGTACTGCAGCAGTTTGGTACTGCATTAATACAGCGCCGGGGAACTTCAAAGAGAAGGCAAAAAGAGACGTGGCAGACGCAAAGACTTTATAAAAGACGGAAAAAAGTATCATGACTTTTGAGCCAAGCTCCATAAATCCTGGATCCTACATTTCCCATAATGCAACTCAACGGGATCGTATGAGAGATTTCCTATTCTGTATTCAACAGCTGGACTATTTAGTAACACAGGGTTCTTTTGGATAATATACAGACCCCAAATGTTTTTAAATATCAGTTTATTTTTTAAATATATATATTGAAAAAAAAAAAAAAAAAACAATATATCCACCCAATT
>VUQS01076425.1:102710-116864 GCA_015108495.1 Heterochromis multidens
AAAAAAAACCCCAAAATTTTTTAATAATAATTTTTTTTTTTAAATATATATATTGAAAAAAAAAAAAAAAAACTGACAGTCTGGTGACTTGCCCCAGCAGCTCCAGACCTCATATAAAATCATGTATCCCTCCTAAATGCAGAGGTCTTTAAAACTCCCCACCATCAGATTTTTAGATTTTATTTTGTTTTTTTCAAAGACAGTCAAATAACTCTGCTAAAGCAATCAGGGTTATTCCAAACAGCTGAGGGCACACAACTACTTTTTATGGCTAGTACTTTCTGTGCTTCTTTGATGTGATTTTAAACAGTAACTCAAAAAAAAAAAAAAAGAAAACACATTTTTTAAATTTTCAGTATTTATTTATTTATAATATTCTATTACTTTGATAAAATACACTTTGTTTACAAGTTCTGATTACTATATTACATTCACCTGGAGTTTAAATGGAGACAAAATGACACTGACATTAAAGAAATTCACCTAGTGTCAAACATGACATTAAAAGAAAAAAGTGGCTATTCCCCACCCCCACTTCTTCCTGCTATTTTCTATGTGAAGTGCTCTACTCTTCCAAATGCACACAAACAGATAGACTTAGTAATCACTGGGACTGCTGTCTGACTCATGTTTCAGTCATCATTAACAAAGATTTCAGCTGCCTTTAAGGTTGAGATTGATTGTTTTTAATATTTTTTGCAGTGCAATCAAGTCCAGCAGGACTCTAACATCACATTCAACCAAATATGACTTAAATATTTGATGGGGGGGGTGTAAGAGTTACATTTGTATGAGTAAATCAAACACCAGTTAATAAGTGAAATTTCTATGCTGTGTGAAAACCCTGCTAGACTCTAGCCCTCAAAAACAACTTTCCATAAGACACAACTACCAAATAAAGAAATAAAATAAAGAATCGACTTAATCCAATGACTTATAAATGGTGCATTAAAAAAATTTTCTTTTCATAAAAGTAATGACACAAATAGACAGCTAAAAGAATCCACATTTTAGACAACATCTTCATGGAAAAATATAGATCAGTGGATTCAGGTCAAAATATCAGATACCTGGGCTATTTGAAAAGTCAAATTGTTCTGCACGGTGGTCTGTCCAGCCTAAACAAAACTATAGGAAAAAATGGACAGCCAATATATTAATATAGTAAATACCCTGTTGATTTGTCAAAAACAATTAGCAGATAGATCTTTTATATTAAAATATATTAATTAAAATATATTACTTTGATTAACTAGTCAGACATTTAAAAACAACTTCTGCTTATTTTTGTTTTCTGTAAGGTGACTTTGGCATACTACCTTGGAAATGATTGCTATAAAAGAGGCCATGTTTTTTACCTCCAGGAGATTCTAAAATACAATAGATGTGTCAAAATTTGTAACCAGCATAAACACAAAATTTGTTGAGGTAACACTTCACACACATTGGCCTTTTTACAAGTCAGTATGCACTGAGCACTAATGTTAACATCATCATAACAGCCTTGCAAAGGTTATAACAAGTGTTGACTCCACCAATGTGTTGTGCATCACATAGACAAATTACTGTACATTATATAAATATGATACAGTATCATTTAGGCTTACAATACTTCCAACCACAGTATTATGGATAAGGATAACCTAATTTCCTGGAAAAAGGCCATGTTAAAGTGAAGTGTTACACTCACTTATTGACATATTGGTGACAAATTGTACCTGTTTTTAGCATATTTTACTGTTCTTCTCTATTGTCTTTCCACAGTAAAAAAAAACAACAATAATAATAATTTTGAATTAAAGACCCAGATATGCTCAAGCAAGGTGTGCAGCATGAATAAAATAACATTATATCTACATCTAGGCAAATACCATACATGAGCAAGCATATACAGCGAAATAGCAAAATTGTCAGCATTCTGACCCCCCTGCCTTGAGTGTTTTTTTAATTAAGTTTGCCACTGCTGATTTATCTATACAGATACACAAGCATTAGAAACCCTACATCAAGTGAGATCATATCCACAAACCTGATTTTTGGGGAGAAAATGCTGCTTTACACAGTAGGAAGTGACTTAAGACCTTCACTGGATGTGAAAAGATCTTAGTTTGCCAAAAGGAATATAGAGGCATTTTATATATAAAAGATTCTTCTTTTCTTTAGGTTTGATTTTAAGTGCTGTACAGTTACTACTTTATATCCAGGTGGTTTTCAAGTGCTTTGCCCTGGAAACAAGTCAAGTTGATTTATATAAAGTATAATTCAAAAATCATTCTATATTTTCTTACTAAAACTATACACGTTCTTTCTAGTTCTTAAATCTGAGTGTGTTCAGTAATAAAAGTACAGTTTTATATAAAATAGTTACTGTAAGTTGCACTTCCCTGCCACACGTGCATAAATGCCAAATAGGAGGTACTCTACATCAAATGATTATCATTAGCGCCCTTTTTTTTTGTTTTTTTTGCCTTTAAACCGTAACTAATTAGGACCAATAATAAAAAGTCAGTCTAAAGCACAACAGTCATTATGTTCTAAAAAAATAGCAACATTCATTTTCCCTCCTTTAAAAAAAAAACAAAACAAAAAACTACACACACATACACACACATATATATATATATATTTCAAAAAATATATCGCACTAATCTAGCCAAGTGCAAACACTGCCAGAATTTTAATTTCTCACATATCTGACAAAATTTGATTGAAAATGGATTGGCATTTCTATGACACAATTGCACAAAACAACTTTTCTTAGATGTTAGTGGAAAAAAAAGCCCATCCAGTGTAAATCCTTGCCTTTTCCCACAGCGAACAGATGCTAGCTGTTTCCTCTGGAGTGTGACTTAACACATTTCAGCCCATTCTGTATTGATTCTAAAACACCTGCTTCTGCTTTGTGCTGAGAAAATACAACTCTAACCATTCTGTTACTGTTAATTTAATATCATCGTACCACTAAACATGAGACGCAGAGTTTTGAGGGGCCTATACAGTCATCATGGCAAAAGGCTCCACACCCCTTGCACATGATCATTGCCTTCAGTCGGCAGTAGCATTTAGACTGGACGTCCTCCATGTTGGAGCCCTCAATGAATGACTGTTCAGGTGAGGGCTCGCCCTGGTTGCCATGGTCTAACGGGTGACCGGCAGGTATGGTGGTGACAGTCACTGAGAAGGACATGACGCTCCCGTGGATGCCACCACCATCAGCCTCTGATGAAGACGTGGAAGAGCCGGTGCCTGCAGTGCTACGGTTCAAAGTGTGAGGTACGGACATGCTGATAGTGCCGCCATAGCATGATGCTACAGGGGTTTCCTGATTATCGAGTGTTCTCTGGGATTGAAAGGCAGTCGGCCGCTGGTGACTGGGATCCACGTGGGTAAGATATGGCTCGGAGTTTCCTTGATTACTATTGCAGAGTTCGAGGTGCCTTCGGTGTGACTGAGAAAAAGGGCTGGTGTCTTTGGCGGTTGCACTGGTGTTATTATCACCACTAGCTTCATTATACGCTGATCCAGGCTCAGTCTTTACATTAGAGTAATGCTGAAAGCCCGCTGCTTCATCAGACTTGCTTACTAAGCATCTTTGCTGCTCTGTTTTGACCCCAGAAGGAGACAGAAAAACTTTCCTGTCTGGTTGGTCCTCCTTAGCCGCTTCCTCTGCTTCTGTGGTTTCCCTTTTTGAGCTGGTTACAGATGTGTTTGGGATGGCGGACAGGTGAAGTCTCCTGCTCTCTGGTCCTCTCCCATATGTGGACACATTGAGCAGGTAATGGCCTGTCATGGCAGGCCTGGGCATCCTCCTTCGACCCAAAAAGCCAACAGAAATCCTGGATCGGTCCTGTCCCTCTTCTGCATGCATCAGTTGCTGCACTTTGTACTGAGTTGGCTGAGGCCCTATACCCCCTCCGTAAGGCTGGCTTTGTTGGACTTTCCTCTGCATTAGAGCCTGTAGGATCTGCTCCTGAGTCTCCTTGTCAGGAAGTTCCCTGTGATGTTTTGTGTTTTCTGAGAAAATGCCACCTCGGCCCGGTGTATTGAACTTATCAGCCCTGTGCTCAGCAGAATGTGATGTCCTCCCCTTACTGCCAGAGGGGAAGTTTGACATCTTTACTTCCACCCTGGATAGTGGTTTTGGGAGGATCTGCTCCAATGGAACCTCTTTGCCCTGCAGAAGCTGAGTGACCAGCGGGTTGTTTGCAGGGATGCAGGAGGTGGTTCTAGTTGATGATCCAGCAGTTAATGGGATTTCCTGTTCCTTTGAAGCATGCACAGATGAAGGTTGTGCTGATACACTTGAACTCTTTTGGGTGCTATGGGATCCTGTATTGACAGTACCAGCAGAAAAACCTGTGTGTTTTTCATCAGTTTTACTTGAGTATTTCTGAGACTGGTTTGGGCTACGTGGACCAAAAGAGTCCACTTGGGAAGGAGAAGATAAACTAAATTGGCTGGCTGGTAACCTAGCTGATCCCTGTGGGGATGTTGGGCTGGGGCTGGATAAGGGGTGTGTCTGCTCACTACTGCCTCCACCTGGCCCTGGGCCTGGCACTGCCCCCTTTGAAGCAGATGATGCTGCTGCTCGCTGGGCTCGGGCAAGCTGAGCTTTGGCTTTGATATCTGCCAAAGTGCGAGCGCCAGTACGGCCTGGGCTACTAAGCAGGCCTGGGAGGGGAGTCCTCGGTGAGACCTGGCTAGGTGACACAGGCACGGGAAGAATTCGTGATACTGGGATCTGCAAAGTGGAAAAAAACAGAGATAATTTCCAGATATGCATATCTAAATAAACAGAAAAAAACATCCACCAGACAAGTTAAACTAGGGGTTTAAGGTTCAGTATACTGCTTTGTATAGTGTTATAACTTCCTTGCATCTACGTAACAGTAGCAATCTCTGGGATGTACTAGGAAAGCTCCAACAGTTTGGATCATACTGAAAATGAGAATATACTGAGGCAAGTATAGATGCCCCCCTCTGAAAAGATGAAGCTACAGACTTGTCAGGGCCGCTCAGAAGATAGAGTGATCTGAGCAGACTTTGAGCTGGCAAATTTATTCCTACCTTTAGTGGTGGAACCCTCTGATTTGTTGTTGAAGTTGGTGTAGCAGGGCTGGATATGGATGATGCTGAGGGAGACACAGATGAGAAGGAAGACACTGAAGAAACTGAAGACATACGGGGTCTTTTCTCTGGTGTTAATTCACCCTCTATCTCACTAAGAGATTTCCTTTTCAGCGGCTCTGTGGAGCCACTGGGCTCAGAGATGACCTCTTCGCTCTCTGCAGCAGACTTAACCACAGACAACAGTCGATCTTCTTTTAGCTCTGAACTAGCCTTTGATGGAGGGCTGCTGTTCCCAGACAACTGAGAGTGTTCAGTTTTCTCCTCCTTCATGTCTTCCTTGTGCTCCTTTTCTGGCAGTGTAGATGCTGCACTCCATTCACTCTGTTTCTCAACCTCTGGCGCTCTCACTGCAGCTGTCAGTCCAGATTGTGTGGTTGTATTCAACTTCCGATCCTCAGCATACTGTGAGCGCCGTGTCTTCATGGGTTCTGCAGTAAAGACAGGCTCTTTTTGAGCAGGCAGTGCCTTCACAGGCTCCTGTGATGATGTCTGCGCTGGCTTCACGTCTTTTGCAGGAGCATCAGTCAGGCTGCTGTCCTTGGTGCACTTAGATTCCTCTAGTGCTTGAGCGACAGGCCCTGTCTGATGAGAGGGGGACTGGGGCCTGGCAGACTCCTGATTCAAATCAGCCTTTGTCAGCTCTTTGGATTCCTCATAGCTGAGCCCAGAACTGTATAGTAGAAAAAGAGACAAAGAAAGAAACAGACAAAAAATAAACCCATGAATCGAGTGTTTTCTTTCTTGAATGAATAAAGATTTATAAAACACTGAGCTTTTAAAGGAATTTTTTAAAATACACAAGAAGAAGAGCTTTGAAAATGACAATAACCCAACTGCTCAACCAAACAACATGAGTGACTGATATGTCATTTCTTACAGGAAAACAAAGACAATAAAGAAAATTAAATGAAACTTGTCCAGCTATCTTATTGAGAACTCTATTAGACCAGGATTAGATGGCATTTTTTAAGTGTGAGAACTTTTGATTGACCCTCATTTTTTTTACAACCCTTCAAAAGACTTATTGAGAGTGAAGACTTGTTTTTTTACAGTTAAAGTGAGAAATGGGTTTAGGTTAGGGTTTAGGCTGGTTAAACGTAGGGGTTAGAGGCTTGGGAAAGCAATAAAGCCAATAAATGTCCTCAAAAAGCCAAGCAAACATGCCTTATGCTCACCCCTACACACACACAGAGTGGAACAGGTAGCAGTCACTTTAAGAAAAACACTTTCAGCTAAAATATGAGAACGGCTCATCCAAACGACCTCAAACCTGCAATGCACTTATTCAGGGCTAAAGAACTTTACCTGCCAAGTTTGAAGTGGATTAGAGTTGTTGAGACACTTAAAGAACAGATGGACAGACACATTAGTAAGATACTGTATGCCATCCAAGTTCACCTGAACTGGGTAGCATTAGTGGATCAAGAAATTATAAATGATATAGAGAACCTACTTCTCCCCATAATAGTTTTCGAAGAAGGCTTCCTTCCAGTGCTCAACTTTCTTTTCCTTCTCAATTTCTTGGCGCATTCGGAGCTGCAACTCAGGAGTGAATTCCCCTAAAAAAAAAAAAAAAAGAAGTAAAATTTAAAAAAAAAAAAAAAAAAAAAAAAAAAAAGCAAAAAACAGCCAATTCTGTTTCTCTGTCATGCAACAATGCCCTACTAAAATAATGTTTCCATAACTAACTTACTAAACAATTTTACTAATAGGCTTATCTAGTCTGGACAAATTATCAAGAAAGTTGAGCTCATTGTTTTGGTTCTACATCCCGAAACTTTGCTTTTCATTTTACTTCCTGTTGTATTTTGAATGTTAGTGTCTCATGCTTTTGTTTCTCTCCCGTGTTCCTTTTCCCATGTTATTGTATGGATTGAGTTGACCTGTGTCTTTTGTGCCTTTCCCATGTGCCCTTCGCATGGCTTCAGAACACTCTGGGGGAGTTTCAGAAAGGGAGTGTTTAGTCTGCACCGGCCCTTTTATTTTGAAAACTGTCTGCAAATGTTGGTCATTGCCATCTAGTTAACAAAGACCATAACTGTTTTCCAAACTGTGCCTAAACCATATTTATTATTATTATTTAAAGTAATACTGTAATTTATTGCAAACAAATGGATATGGTGACAGTGAATGGTTTAATTCATTATAAGAACTAGCAAAGACCTGCTCAATAGATGGTTTTTGCCAGGCCTGTGTCACACTTGGTACAATAGAATGAGAATTTTAAAGAGAACATATTTAATTACTAACAATTTGGTACCATTAGAAATGCAATAAGAACGTGTAACTTATAAGAAAAGATAGAATGGCAACGGTCCCATCCTGTATGTGGTACAGCTCAGCTATTTGATTGTTACACATACCTTTTTTGTTATTTGTAAATGTGGATCTACATACTGTATAAATCATACTTACTGGGTTAATTACTACTAAATAATTACTAAATATGATTTTGAGCAGTCTTTAAAACTACACATTTACACAGTCACTAAAAGAGGGCATGACTTTCAACATCTTGCTAAAGATCAGACACTTAACCCTAACATTAATATCAATAATAGGGGCTTTTAATTGTAAACAAAGAAATGAAGGTGGAAATGACTGAAAAGGCAAGGCAATATTTTACCTCAAACCTCAAACCAATGAACGGCCACGCCCGCCGTTCACAGCGACTACTTGCGGACTCGATCATGGTTCTTTGGACGTAGCATGAAAATGTCCAGAAAGCTTCCCCTCTCTCTGCCATCTGTTGTGACCATGTTTCACCCTCAGTGAATGGTGTAGAATAGTAAAGGCAAGCCAGATAGGAAATAAAAACTTGACAGTTGTTAAAACTTAAACCCTCTGGTGACCGTTCAATTTACGTGCGTAAAAAAGGTGTACGTTTACGGACCGGCCTCAATTACGCAGTTTCTATATACAACTACAACAGAAAAAGAAACATTACTTTTTATTTGAAGTAAATATTTAATCAATCACCATATAGATGTTATGGGTCTTGGTAACCTAGGTAGTTTATAGGCTAAGTTTCATCAAGATTGAAGCAGTCATCTAGGTGGAGTTCAGGAACTGAAATACAGACATACATACGCTATGATCATTTTAGTGTGATGATGATTTTATGACTGTAGATTCATTCAAAACAAAGCAAAACTCATTTTGTGTAGAAAAAGACTGTCATGATTTCAAAGTCCAAATTGCAATTCATTTTTAAGTTTCTATTTCATCACAGTTTGTTTCCCCACTTAATGTAAATGACTGTTTTTCACATTGCATCTTTTGCCTTCTGCAGACTACAAACACCAAGTGTGCAACAGTACACTGCTCTTGGAGACACGCTGTGTCTGTGCTGTGCTTTATTCTAAGAAGTTAACGACTGCAGTCAGACTGTTCGTGGTGTGAAAACACATTGTTCTTTAAGTCCTGCATCAATCTCTCACTGCTTGTGATTTTTCTGAAGGGGAAACCGCTTGGGTCTAGAGGTTAAAAGGATTAATTATACATAGTGGCATGACTCAATTAATTTGAAAATCCATGTTCAAATTCTTAAGGTGTGACTGTAAGCACAATAGCGTGTAGTAAATAGATCTAATGCTCTAATTCAGAGTTTACCACATGCCTATATTCTTTATATTTTTCACAATTTTATGGTGCCATGTTGAAGGGCTAATGATGATAGTGCCTGATAATCTCATTAATGGGAGTTTTATTGCATTACAAAGGCTAACTGGTGAACCTTTGCATTCCTGATTCAAATATTAGAATTTTTTTTTTTTTTTTTACAGCGTGAAGTATTCGAACTACACATGAGCCAGGATCCACAGCACACTTCAGCTTTAATCCATAGGGGTTTCATTAATTCTGTTCTGCAAAAAGAGGATCAAGCTAATTTGCCCCCAACGGTCCGACCTCGCTGTTCATTAAAAGTAGCATCAGAGAGACCAATTAATCAGTGTTCCTTTAATCTGTCAAACAGGAATAAAAAAAATGAAGGTGCTTTCCCCTTCACAGACGGACACAGTCATCAGAGGATTTAGGTATTTTTTTTTGTAAATATTTTTTTGTATGCTTGCCTTAGTCTCTCCTGCTTTTATCCCTGAGCAAGATGTATTTTTTTAAGTAAGGCATGCCAATTATGATGCTGCAAATTATCAGAAAAAAGGCTGATTACTTCCTGCTTAATTCAGTCTTCTCACCCCAAGGTAATACTTTCTCATAAAACTGTGTCAGCTAAAAGGCTGTGATTTGCAGCTCCTAAAAATAATTGATTTGCTGAAAATAAAACTGTATTTAATGTTTTGCATGATGTTTACACAACTGTCTCAAAGGTTCAGAATGGTTCCCGTGTTTGTGCCAATTTTTACACCAAGTGACCCTAAAGGTTTACTCAGTGGAGAAGAAGAGAAGCTTTGTGCTCCATCCATTCACTCATTTTCTTTTTCATGGTCTGGGTCGTAGGGGCAACAGTCTAACCAGAGCTGCTCAAACCCCCCCCCCTTTCCCAAGCCAAATTCCTACAGCTTTTCTCAAGCCATTTGAGATGCATCGTCTTTCCACGGTGTCCTTGGTCTGCCCAGGTGTCTATCCTTGGTTCAGATTCCCTGAAACACCTCACCTAGAATGCCCAAGCCTCCTTAACTGCTCCTCTTTTGTTTTAGAGGAGCAGTGGCTCTGCTCTGACCCCACCTGAATTACTGAGCTCCTTATTCTGCCTGTAAAGGTTCTTAAAGCCGAGGCTTTTGTGGATGACTGATCCACAAAGCATCAGATACCTATAACGTCTCCTGCAGGCAGTAGATCCACTGGAAGGCCCCATTGGTAAATGCCTAGCACCAGACACTTGCTGACAAGACCCTTCCTCATGTACATTGATTTTTTTTCATCTCAAGGGTCTTTTCAATCCCACTCAGCTTGGTCCCTCAACTAGAACCAATTTGCCTTTGGTGGATACCTTACCAGGGACAAGCTGCCCCGAACAACTTGTCCCTGTAGGGAAAACATTACATTTGGCCCCCCCATAATGGTAAGGTGGCTATTTATTGAATGGCAAGCTTTGTGCTGATTTAGGTGAGGCCTCATTTTAAGCTACAGATATTTTAAGCTACAAATATGCTTGTTGCAGCTGTTGATGAGTAAGTGTTGTGGGCTTCAAACAAATCTCACATTTCTGACGCTTTCATAATAAATGGATATTGAAACGCAACCTATTCATATGAGACTGCTGGCACAGGGTAAAGTCTGGTTGTCATCACTGATTGAAACTCATGCAGTAAATACTACAATGATAGCATTACCTGCCAGAAGGGGAACATAACTGAATTTACTCAAATAAGCCATTTACTCTATTACATAAAATTACTATACATACTGGGATATATTGCAATTTTTACTCGCAATTATAACTATATTTATTTGATAGCTGGAGTTTTTTCTTTACAGTTTTTCAGTGCTTGTAAAGTATGTTCTAGAAATGTCATTACCTGGCAAAAAACAGAAAACTATTGTAGAGCTAAAAGTTGATTATTCAGTTGACAGAAAATTATTCATTATTTTGACATGCATTGTGCTAAATATGTCATAGTTGCCAAATGTATAAAAATGTGACTTTTAAAGCTATTTCAAATATTATAATTTAGGTATAATGATTTTGGAATGTTGGTTTGGAAACCTTCAAAATGTTTTAATTGTAATGGGGATTTCTTTGGAAATCCCCATTACAATTGCCTGCCACATCGGAGTAGCTAACAGCTGTGTAACCCTTGTTAAAAGGAGTTTCAGGGTCCTGTTCAGATAAACTGCCACTACATTACAATGTTGGAGAACTCAGGACCAATATAAGAAAGGAGTAACAACAGAAGACGTTTTGAAAAAAGCAAAGAGATATCAAAAATTATGAGTAGTTCTGGCTCATACTTACCTACTGCAGACAAACTGCACTACCTTACTCAACAACAGGTCTGGTTAGGTGAAGGTCAGGCTGAGGAGTCATGCTGACTAAAGCATCCAGCATTCACAGTTGGTACCCTGCTGCTGTACTGATAATTCTATGTGTCCAGTCCAGAACTTTAACCTCTGCTTGTCTGTGTCAGGCAGCACAACTGGGAGTGAAGAGGTCTTATTTGACCTACATAGTGTTTCTTGCCCTCCCAGAAGGTGTTTATGCCCTCTGTTTGAAAGGATGCTTTACATTTACCACCAGCTAATGCAGACGGTGACATGAATTGATCCCCTGTATCGATCCAGGCCATGCTTACCAGACCTCAACATATTGCTGAGTTATGTTGGAAGTTTTTATAATGACTTTTTGGCTGGAGCCAAAAAGATCTTCAATAAACATCAGAATTTATTTAGAGAGGAGAGGAAGTGCTGCATCCCAGCATCAGCCTTGATGACAGTCTTTGAAAAAGACAGAGGCGCTAGCAAAGACAGAATAACTAAAGGCACGGAATAAAAAGAACTGTCCCAGAAACTATAGATTTTATTTATTTTTTTTTTATTAGGGCTGAAAACTGTGGGGAAGAAGTGGGCCTAATCATTGCTCAGTACAGACGAAGTCTCACAAATCCATGTTCACATGTTTGAGTCTGCATCACACAGATTGGAGGTCATGTGGAGTTGTGAAATGAGTATATTGATTCTTAGTAGAATCAGAAGTACTACCAACAGGTAGTGAAAATAGGTCAAAAATCATGTTTGGTTATTCATTTAATAAACCCCACCCATTGTGGAACCATTCAAATATTCCATTACATCAGCAAGGGAGCAATTTAATGCATTTAACAAAACACATCCTTTGAAAGATATACATACCTACTCATTACAAAAATAAACAAAATAATTAGTTTAAGTTGCTCAGACTGGAGAGTCAATGTCCCAAAAGTTCTGAAAAAACATGGAACAAATACCTTGTCCTCAACATGAAACATAAAACTAATCAAACCATGGAGGACCTGTGCTGCATGAAGCTTTTCCCACTAGCCAGTTCATAAGTCTATCTATTCAGCTTGTACAGTAAAGGTTCCAGAGTTTTGCCTTCCACTGACCAAAAGTATTGGCAAATGGGGCCAGAGTATAAATTGCTCTCTCTGAAGCTGAGTTGGGTTGTGAACTTCCTGTCATCATTGCTACATTTTGCTGTTGACTCATTCCATGCTTTAACTGAGCCGAGGCACAGGGGAATTTTGTATTTTTAAGGTGTGTGTTAGAGACAAGCTACTACCCTGCTGTTACCATTAAATGTTTTTTCCAACTATAAAAACAGCCTCAAAGAGTTATTACAAGTTTTCTTCAAGTAAAAAAGAAAAAAGCAACTATCCATTCACTTATGTTCCCTAATTATGGTAGCCTAAATCACTCTCTTGCACTAGCAGCAGTGTATCTGAAGCCTGCCACTAATTGTATGTCACACAGCTGTTCTGACATTGCTACACAGTATGCAGTGTTGAAGGTGTTAATGCTCCATTAACACCCCAGGACACTGGGTTTTTCACAAATTTTTAAATATTCAGTTACACAATCAGATTTAAATTAATTTTTGACGGCCCTGGCAAAAGGTCAACATTATAAAAACTAACATTTTAACATCTTAAATAGTGGTTGATGCTGCTTTTTTTTTAATCACTTCAACTATCAAGCCAGAATTACATTTCTTTTCTAGCTGCTGAACATACTACTTCAGCAATATATACTGTAAAGTCTTCCTTCACAGTCATTTTTGTCATGGACAAGAGTTTTGTTTTTACATTTGACATTGTTACCAACAGCTGTCACATAAGAACAACACCACTGTGTCCTCACTGTTTGTTCTGAGCCATCAACCTGACTGATCATCAAAGCTGTAATGGACTCGTATCAGATAGACTAACCACGACCCAAAACACAGTGTGGTTCTCTGACAAAAAGCCCAGGCTTCCTGAGATATAATATATCAACCCAGTTAATTTTTTCCTCTGTGCAATTTATAATATTCATCCTTGCGGATGACTAACTTCACAGAACTCTTCCATTTTTCCAAAGAAGCAATTACCTGATGTCGTAGTATCTGTCATGTCTGGGGCAGTAACAGATTAAACTAATTTCAGAACTGACCTTGATTGTAGAAGCCTCATGCATTTAGGTGCTAAGTGAGTAGCTTCTCCACATATCCGTTAATGAGGTACCAACAGCTAATTATGCAAAACAGGTGTCATAGTGGGAGACTCATCCACACATTGCTAGCAGTTTTCTTCCTTATGATGTTTTAGATGGGCCTATTTAAGGAAGTTGTATGCTCATCAAATTACCTGGAAAAATTCCTCTTTCTTTGCATGGACAATTGTAATGTAATACACAAAAACGTTATGTTCCTTCAACAGGCAAATTGTAATACAGCAGAAAGCAAACATGGTGAAGAAGTGTATTGTTCTACAACGGCAGCTTTGAATTCCTGGATATGATGAGCGTGGTCAATGCTGTGGCACCAATTATGAGGGAAAAAAACGGCAGGCACAGACAAGAATATGAACCATGGAACATCAATGGATCAGTGCACTCAGATGGGAAAATAGCCAACATTAATAAGAATAGCACTGAGCCATTAAACATTTAAAATTGCAGAGCCAGTTGAGAGGGACAAGCAAAGAATTTTAAGGAGGGTTATAAAGCTATCAGCCAAACCATGCATTCTGCCTCACTTAGTACTGAGACTTTTCTCTACCAAAGAACCCGAATATTCCATTGTGACTGCTTTGTAAAATGGGTTTCACATTAAATGTGCAAGAACAGCAGTGCACAGAGGAAGGCCTTTGTGTTCAGTGGAAAACGTGGCTGTACACAAACCTAATGGGATGTGCAAGTGAAGAACTGTCTCAGAAATGCCCAGTGGCATTTGATAAAGTTGAATTTTACTTGAATAATTACTTTAATTTACATATGTTTTCTATCTTCTGATGTAGATCAATTCTCAGTAGTTATCTGTGGTAAAAAAAAAAAAAAAAAAAAAGGAAAAAAAAAAAAAAAAAAAAAAAAAAAAAAAAAAAAAAAAAA